>CM066331.1:210260084-210267584 GCA_033807585.1 Hydrophis major | reverse complement strand
GACAGTTGTTTTGATCTCTAAAGTTATATTCTGCAGGGCCCTTGCAAATCCAAAGCTGTTTTTTGGACCTACCAACTCTCCAAAAGGAGAGGATTATTTTTAACGGGGGCCTGGATCCCACGAGAAAAATCACAGCATACAGACAATGAATCCACATACAGACAGGAGGTTGAACAACTTGCCTCGTGGTGCAACCGGAACAATCTGGAACTGAACACACTCAAAGCTGTAGAAATGGTGGTAGACGTTAAGAGAAACCCTCCCATACTACCACCTCTTACAATACTAGACAGCACAGTATCAACGGTAGAGACCTTCAAATTTCTGGGTTCTATCATATCTCAAGACCTCAAAAACATCATCAAAAAAGCACAACAAAGAATGTTCTTCCTGAGCCAACTCAGAAAGCTCAAACTGCTCAAGGAGCTGTTGATCCAGTTCTACAAAAGAATGATTGAGTCTGTCATATGCATCTCTTTAACTGTCTGGTTTGGCTCTGCAACCCAACAAGACAGACACAGATTTCAGAGGATAATTAGGACTGCAGAAAAAACAATGGCTACCAACCTGCCTTCCTTGGAGGACCTGTATACTGCACAAGTCAAAAAGAGGCTGTGAAAATATCTACACACCCCTCACATCCCGGACATAAACTGTTTCAACTTCTACCCTCAAAAATGATGCTATAGAGCACTGCACACCAGAACAACTAGACACAAGGACAGTTTTTTTCCAAATGCCATCCCTCTGCTAAACAAATAAGTCCTACAACACCGTCAAATTAACTACTAAGATTGTATTACTATTATTCTTCTCATCCTTCCTATTACCTATCTCTTCCCACTTATGGCTATATTCATGTTTCTTGTATCTTTAAATCTTTTTCTTCCCCAAACCCCAAAAGCTTTAACCTTAGACTGTCTACTATTGACCTCACCCCTTTCCGAAGAGGTCTGGAGGGGTTGTGCATAAGCGCACCAATGTGCCTACCATCCCTGTCCTATTGTTTCTTTTATTTTTCTTATATGTATCCATGTATTCGTAACTATGTTTTTACTTATACCTATTATCTTGTAAGCAATTGACAAAACAAATAAAATAAATAAAAATAAACTTATATTGTTTTGATTGTTCCCTAGTATGATTTGATTGCTTATTAGTATCCTATGACGATCACTAAGTGTTGTATCTTATGATTCTTGATGAATATATTTTATTTTTTCTTTATGTACATTGAAATCTTATGCACAAAGACAAATTCCTCATGTGTCCAACACACTTGGCCAACACACTTGGTCAATAAAGAATTCTCTTCTCTTCTCTTCTACTCTACTCTACTCTACTCTACTCTACTCCACTCCACTCCACTCCACTCCACTCCACTCTACTCTACTCTATATTCTCTTCTCTTCTCTTCTCTTCTCTTCTCTTCTCTTCTCTTCTCTTCTCTTCTCTTCTCTTCTCTTCTCTTCTCTTCTACTCTACTCTACTCTACTCTACTCTACTCTACTCTACTCTATATTCTCTTCTCTTCTCTTCTCTTCTCTTCTCTTCTCTTCTCTTCTCTTCTCTTCTCTTCTACTCTACTCTACTCTACTCTACTCTACTCTACTCTACTCTACTCTACTCTACTCTACTCCACTCCACTCTACTCTACTCTATATTCTCTTCTCTTCTCTTCTCTTCTCTTCTCTTCTCTTCTCTTCTCTTCTCTTCTACTCTACTCTACTCTACTCTACTCTACTCTACTCTACTCTACTCTACTCTACTCTACTCTACTCTACTCTACCGAGAATTAGCATCTTTCTATTCTATTCTATTCTATTCTATTCTATTCTATTCTATTCTATTCTAATTTTCTTTTCTATTCTCTATTCCTATTCTATTTTCCTGTGCTATATTCCTATTCTATTCTAATTTTCTACTCTATTCTATATTACTATTCTATTCTATTCTGTATTATTACTATTCTATTCTCTATTCCTATTCTATTCTGTTCTGTTCTATTCTATTCTCTATTCATATTCTCTATTCCTATTCTGTTCCATTCTAATCTTCTCTTCTCTTCTCTTCTCTTCTCTTCTCTTCTCTTCTCTTCTACTCTACTCTACTCTACTCTACTCTACTCTACTCTACTCTACTCTACTCTACTCTATATTCTCTTCTCTTCTACTCTACTCTACTCTACTCTACTCTATATTCTCTTCTCTTCTCTTCTCTTCTCTTCTCTTCTCTTCTACTCTACTCTACTCTACTCTACTCTACTCTACTCTACTCTACTCTACTCTATATTCTCTTCTCTTCTCTTCTCTTCTCTTCTCTTCTCTTCTCTTCTCTTCTACTCTACTCTACTCTACTCTACTCTACTCTACTCTACTCTATATTCTCTTCTCTTCTACTCTACTCTACTCTAAATTCTCTTCTCTTCTCTTCTCTTCTCTTCTCTTCTACTCTACTCTACTCTACTCTATATTCTCTTCTCTTCTCTTCTCTTCTCTTCTCTTCTCTTCTCTTCTCTTCTCTTCTCTTCTCTTCTCTTCTCTTCTCTTCTCTTCTCTTCTGCTCTACTCCACTCCACTCCACTCCACTCCACTCTACTCTATATTCTCTTCTCTTCTCTTCTCTTCTCTTCTCTTCTCTTCTCTTCTCTTCTCTTCTACTCTACTCTACTCTACTCTACTCTACTCTACTCTACTCTACTCTACTCTACTCTACTCTACTCTACTCTACTCTATTTTAGCTTGCAATGATTTTCCTTTGCTGATTTTCCTGGTTGCTTGAAGGCATATTTTTTTTCTGTTTTCCCCTTAAAGGCACTCCTTGACTTACAAGTAAAATTGTGCCCCAAAATTCTGTTCTTAAGTAAGACACCTGTTAAGTGATTTTTCCCCCATGTTATAACCTTGATTGCCACCATTGTTCAGTGAGTGACCACAGTCGATAAGTTAGTCTCCAGCATAGCTGGCTAGAGAATTCTGGGAGTTGAAGTCCACAAATCTTAAAGTTGCCAAGTTTGGAAACCTCTGAGTTAGTAACATGTTTGTGAAGTGAATCTGACTTCTCCATTGACTTGAATTGTCAGAAGGCCACAAATATTAATATTAGCAGATTAACAGAGTGGGAATGGACCTTGTGGGTCATCTAGCCCAACCCCCACCCAAGCTGGAGACCAGACACCATTCTGACAGATCACATGATCCCCATCATACATAGGAACCAGAGTCTGAGTTTTTGATCATAGGATCCCGGGAATGCTGCAATGGTCATAAGTGTGAAAAAGCAGCGGTGGGATTCAGCCAGTTCGAACCAGTTCGGTTGTTAATTTTCTGAGCAGTTTGGTGAACTGGTTGTTGGAAGAAATCATTCGGGCAGAGAAATTTGGTTGTTAAATTATTTGAATCCCACCACTTGTCCGAAGTCACTTTTTTCAGGGCTGTCATAACTTCAGTTGCTAAATGAACTTTGTAAGCTGAGGACTCACTTTGTGATAATAAAAACTGTTTTATTGACTTTGCTTTTGAGAAGGTCACAATAGGGGATCGCATGACTTTGGGGCACAGCAACGGTCATAAGTATGAACCGAGCATCCGTATTTTGTTCACATGAGTATGGGAATGCTATAAAAGGTCATAAGTGTGAAAAATGGTCATATCAAGCCACTTTTTTCAGTGCCGTTGTAACTTTCAATGGTCACTAAATGAATTGTTATAAGTTCAAAAACTACCCAGATTTTAAAAAGCAAAGAACACTTTTAAGGTTACAAACTAAGTAGAATTCTTTATAGAATAGAATTTTCTATTGGCCAAGGGTGATTGGACACACAAATACTCTCAGTATACATAAAAGAAAAGATACATTCGTCAAGCATCAAGAGGTACAACACTTAGTGATAGTCATAGGGTACAGTAAGAATAGAATAGAATAGAATGGAATAGAAAATTAGAATAGAATAGAATAAAAAATAGAATAGAAAAACAGAATAGAATAGAATAGAATAGAATAGAATTCTTTATTGGCCAAGTGTGATTGGACACTCCATTTGTCAACTCATAAAACTTTGCAACCCTAAATTCTATATCTGCATTCAATTTGTTTTGCTTTATATAGGTCGCCTTCAAGAAGTGAGAGGAGCCAAATGTCAACTCATAAAACATTCCTATGCCTGTTTTAGTAGTTGCCAAAAAAGGGGGGGCGGTGTGGGGGGGAGAGGAAATCTGGAAGAGCAGTTGAAAGCAAAAGTACATTCCAAGTCTTATCTTTAAAAGATTGTAACTAAAATGCCAGAGTTTTTGCCCACGAATATATTTTATTGGAGAATGTGAGTGATGCACCCAGCCTATGAACGTGCTCAAATGGAGAATCTGGTTTATGAGACACCCAGTGGGGAGGGGGGAACCAGGGTCACAGGTGTCTGTAAATTACATATGCCACAGTTGGCTTCATACAGGGCAGTGCCGGTAGGTCACCTCTCATGAGTCCTTTGATGTTTTAGTGAAGTTTGGCTCAAGAATCATGATTTAATTACAGCGATTGCTGTAATCCTGACACCATTCTCCTGTGCAGGGCAACCAAAGAAGACCCAGCCGAGTCCCAACTGGGACTCTAGAGGCAGAGAATAGATGGGAGCGGGGCCAGTCACAGGTGGGATTGCCCAGTTCTCTCAATTACTCAAAATTTCCACTTCCGGTTCTCCAGAACTGGTCCGAACCTGCTGAGTACCACCTCTGTGTTTGCTTAATCTTAGAAGCACCAAGATTGTTTGTTTTCTTTTAACTTACTCCTGCCTTCAATATAGGTAGTCCTCAATTTACAACAGCTCCTTTAGTGACCATTTGAAGTCACAACAGCGCTGAAAAAGTGCCTTACGACCATCTTTCACACTGACGACTGTTACAGCATCCTATTGATCACATGATCCAAATTAGGATGCTTGGCAACTGGCATGTATTTATGACTGTTGCAGTGTCCCAGTGTTATGTGATTCCCTTCTGCAACCTTCTGACAAGCAAAGCCAATGGGGAAAGCCGGGTTCCACTTAACAACCAGGTTACTAACTTAGCCAGTGTAGGGATTCACTTAGCAATGGTGGCAACAAAGGTCATAAAATGGGACCAAACTCACTTCACAACAGTCTCATTTAGCAACCGAAATGTTGTGCTTAATTATGGTCATTAAGTCAAAAACTACCTGTACATCTTTACGTTTCGCTGAATGTTAGAAGCACAAAGTTGGCTAGTTTTCTTTGATCTTATGCCTGCCTTCAGTATTCAAAAGAGTTTATCATTTGCAAAGATAACAAAAAAGAACAGCTGTGCTAATCAAGCTCTTCTGTTTAATTACACACTAATGAAGCATTCCAGCCTGCAACATTTCTGAAAGGTTATCAGTATCATTTTGACACATAAAGGAAATTAAGAGAGCCTCATAGAAACTGCTAAAGCTGGCTTGCGAAATTGGCACGGATGCCATGAAAATGTAGCTGGGGATTATTATTATTTTTGAGCTGAATTTATTTTCCAGTTCAAAGAAACATTTCATTTTGTTTATCTCAACAAAGTAACGTTTCCACATATGCTTAATTCCTGTTGAGAAAAATGGCAGTGGCACATACTTATAAAACACCCCATTTAAGTTATTTTGCAATTCTTTACATTTATAACAGACACTGCAATCTGCCAGGAATTGATGAATTTGGCCAGCCTTGCAATGTGTTTGTTGTTATTATTTGCCAGAACAGAAGGATGCCAAGTCAGTCAATGAAATACAATATTTTCTCACGTGCCTGCGATATTATTTCTTTTTCTCCTTTTGCGAAGTGATAGGACCTCTTCGCTAGGGGACTCTCTACGCATGCTTAGGGGGCAAGTGGACATATCATTTAAAAGACCGCTTGCTTCATAGCAGGTAATTGATCACCATATTATTAAAAAAAAGATGTTGAGACTCTGGAAAGAGTGCAGAGAAGAGCAGCCAAGGTGATTAAAGAGCTGGAGGCTGAAACATATGAAGAACAGTTGCAGGAATTGGGTATGTCTAATCTAATGAAAAGAAGAACTAGGGGAGACATGATAGCAGTGCTCCAATATCTCAGGGGCTGCCCCAAAGAAGAGGGAGTCAAGCTATTCTCCAAAGCATCTGAAGGCAGGACAAGAAACCATGGATGGAAACTAATCAAGGAGAGAAGCAACCTAGAAGTAAGGAGAAAATTTCCTTAAAAGTGAGAAGATTAACCAGTGGAACAGCTTGCCTTCAGAAACTGTGCGTGCTCCATCACTGGGGGTTTTTTTAAGACAAGCTTGGATAGCCGTTTGTCTGAAATGGTGTAGAGTCTCCTGCTTGAGCAGGGGGTTGGACTAGAAGACCTTCAAGGTCCCTTCCAGCTTGAACATAAAAGAATGGAATGTAATTGTTGTTGTTATGGTAAGGAAATTGTATTAACCACAAATACTATGCACAAGATATATGTATCCAGATGACACACTTGTGCAAAGAAAAGATGGAATGTTTGTTAAATAGAATAAAAAGTTTATTTTAAAAAAAGGTCCCTTCCAACTTCTCTTCAATTCCATTCCATTCCGTTTTATTCTTATTCTATTCTCCATTCCATATTCTATTCTATTCTATTCTATTCTATTCTATTCTATTCCATTCCATTTTATTCTTATTCTATTCTCCATTCCATATTCTATTCTATTCTATTCTATTCCATTCTATTTTATTCTTATTCTATTCTCCATTCCATATTCTATTCTATTCCATTCTATTTTATTCTTATTCTATTCTCCATTCCATATTCTATTCTATATTCCATTCTATTCTATTCTATTCTATTCTCCATTCCATATTCTATTCTATTCTCAATATTCTCTTCTATTCTATTGGTAGTTCTCCATTTACAACCATTCATTTAGTGAACATTCAAAGTTTCAATTCTGGTCCCATTTGTGGTTATAAGGTGAGGACTATCTATTTTAAAAAGTTATCTTTTTAAGTTTTTCCCTCTCAGACTCTGTTCTAGTCTGTGGTCTGGGTAACATCCACAGACTAAAAATGCATGAACCTCTTCTCCAAGCCCATTTTGGAAAACCATTATCCGACATTTCGCTTTGCTTGGGTTTTCCTCCTAAGCATCTCTTCCTCCTGGGCGCAGGTGGCCCTTCTGAGCTCCCAGGATGACCCCAGGGCTCTGCTCACCCATTCGGATATTTTCTTTTAATTATCCCGAGAGCCCAAAGCGCTTCTCCAAATGTTATGCTGGCTGGGTGGCTGGCAGGCTGGCAGGCCGGCCTTCGCCTTTCACAAAGCAGCCAGGCTGGATGTGACTCAAATCAGTTCATTTAATTAGTCCCCAGACACAGAAACAACGCTCTGCGTCCAGCTTGTGTCCAGCTGTAGCCAGAGAGACCCATTTCTGCCGACTTCAGCAAGACTTGAGTGCACTGTGGACTTGCGCTCAGCAAAATTAAGTGCTTGTTGAAGCAAAGGAGAGGGGAAGCTAGC
>CM066331.1:210230084-210252584 GCA_033807585.1 Hydrophis major | reverse complement strand
CTCTCTTTATCTCTCTTTCTCTCTCACACACACACTTTCTCTCTCTCTCTTTCTCTCTCTTTTCTCTCTTTTTCTCTCTCTTACTTTCTCTCACACACATTTTTTCTCTCTCTTTCTCTCCTTCCCTCCTTCCCTCCCTCTCTCTGTCTCTGTCTCTGTCTCTCTCTCTCTCTCCTCTAAAGTATTAGTCATTCCTACCAGCTGTGTGTCCTCTGAAAACTTGATAAGCATCCCCTAGACTCCCTGGTGAAGATTTAGCCCCATCAGCTATTTTCTTAATAACTGTTCCTTGTTTATTATTCGTTGCAAAGGGCTTTGTCAGGGATGCTGTCAATTTTCCAAAACCTGGGCCTGTGGCAGGGGTGGAGAGAGAAATACCCTTATCACACTACTTCAAGAAAGCAAATACCACCCAGCCTCATAGCACCTGCCAAAGGGGTGTCAGTTTTTTCAACAACCCGTCTTTTCCCAGGGTAGCCAATGTATCTCAAAGGAAACCTTTTAAAAAAAAAACCCCAACCCTCTCCACAATCGTGAGAGCGCAGAACCAGGCGGCTTCTGTTGTTGAGGCCGCATTTATATTCTTTCCAAGTAAGAGTTGAGGCTTCGTTCATCTGGAATCTAATTTGCTCGCGTCCAGTTCAAATCACCCATACTTGCAGGAGGGGAGAAACAAATGTCACAGGAAATAAATAACATGGCAAACTGACATTTTGAGCAATCATGAATAGAGCCAGCTGAGCGTAAATGTTGTCTTTTTTAATTGTCCCAAAGGTGTTTTTTTTCAGGAGGCAACTAGACTTCCTTGGTGTTTTTTTTGTTTTTTTAACTTTTGAAGACATTTTGCTTCTCATCCAAGAGGCTTCTTCAGCTCTGACAGGATGGGGATCCTGAAGAGCTGAAGAAGCTCTTGGATGAGAAGCAAAATGTCTTCAAAAGAAAAAAAACAGAAAGTCCAGTTGCTTCCTGAAAAAAGTACCTTTGGGACAACCATAATCTGGATGGCTGAAACTCTCTACAGACTTTTAGCTGTACAGTTTGGGATGGACACCCTTCGAATGGTGTGGGACTAGGAATTGAGGGGGAAAAATGCAGACTACAGGAACCATTCGCACTACTCAGGTGACCCTGAGGACACAGATAAATTTCCAAGTGGCCTCAATGACCCTCTAAAAGGATGAAAATGACCAGCTGTCTGCAAGGAATATAAATCCTTCCATTCCCCACCGTTCAGTCAGAGCTGAAGAAGCTTCTTGGATGAGAAGTGAAATGTCTTCGAAAGAAAAACCAGAAAGGTCCAGTTGCCTCATTTATAAAAGCACCTTTGGGCCAACCATGGCCTGGATGACTGAGAATCTCTACATACTTTTTTTACTGATTCACAACAAGACAGTGGAATCAAGAATAGGCTGTTTTCGTTTGATTATGGGTATTCACCGACTTACAATTTATTCATTTAGCAACCGTTTGGAGTTACCATGGCGCTGAAAAAAGTGACTGACGACTCTCACAGAATCTGCATGGTCCCATGATCAAAATTTGGGTGCTTGGCAACAGGCATGTATTCATGACAGTTGCCACATCCCGAGGTCTTTTGTGGCCTTCCAAGTCAGCCTTGACCAGAAATGGGCAAAGGTAGATTCACTTAATGACTGCATGAATCGCTTAACAGCTTCACGGTTCATTTGGACAAGCATGACAAAAACGAGGTTGTGAAATTGGATGCGACTCACTTCAACAGCCGCCTTGCTTAACAACAGAATTCTGGTCCTAATTGTGGTCGTAAGTTGAGCACGGCCTGCTAAAATGTCTTAAAAAAACATCTAATTCCAGAGATAATATAATTGTCAGGGCTCCAAAAAATCCCCCTTATTCAAAGCAAAACTCTCTAGCCGTATCTCAGAAAAAGTAAATTGATTTATTAGAAAATTGATGCTAAATCACAGACATGCTTAATCGCTCAACAATAACAATGACCAGTTGGACAAGGAAGAAGCTTCCCACCCCCCCATGATTCTGAATCAGTCTGAAAATGCAATTCATAAGGTCATCAACAGATTTGGTGAAGCATGTTGGTGAAGCAAGCCGACATTTCATGAAGCGATGTGAGAAACATGGCAGAAGGATTCTCTATTCAAAGAGAAATAGATGCACGAAATGGCTTCCTTCTCTTTCACAAGGTGCCCAGAAAAGTCACAGCAGGCAAGGGATGGCAAGAACAAATTGTAAGGAGGTACAAAATGAAACATCCCATGCATGGAATGTTCAAGATTCTCCGGAATGTTCCTCTGTTCTCCAAAACATTCTAGGGCTCTTCAGAATGTTCCAGTGTTTCCCAGAACATTCCTTTCCCCTTTTTCACATTCCTCTTATTTTAATATTCCCTGATTTAAAAAGCTAGAGAAAGGATGGACCTCCATCACCAATCCTAGTTGCCAAAGGTTGTTGCAATACCAGAAGTGAGTCAAAGTTCCCAGTTAAAGTTCTCATACATATCTGCTCCAATCACTAACAATATAAATCCCATCAAAAATGGAGAGAGAGAAAAAAAAAACCACTTGCTTGCAAAGGATGGCAAAAGCAGGAGGAAGAAGAAAAATAACTCACTTTTGCAAAGCTTCTGAGAGAAATATTTCAAATATGCTAGGGAGTAAAGGGGAGATGTTCGTTATTGTTTTTTTTAATAGGCAATTCAGGACTATTTGTCCTTGTCTGGAATCCAAATTTCTGCACTTGTTGAACAATTTAAAAATATCATGGACCCAATTAGTTCATGGCTCGGTGTTCCCACATCCCAATTTCCATTCAGTTTCATTTTGAAGGTTCACCCAGAGTTGCTCCATTTTAGATGAAATTTAAAGGTTTTAGAAGCAGTCAAAAAACCCTTCAGGTTGAGTAGTTATCTATAGCCCATTCATTCATGCATAGAATAGAATAAAGAATAACAGAGTTGGAAAGGACTTTGGCGGACTTCTAGTCCAACCCACTCAGTGGTGGTATTCAAATATTTTTATTACCGGTTCTGTAGGTGTGACTTGGTGGGTGTGGTATGTTTGGTGGCTGGGGTGTGGCGTGGCGTGGCGTGGCATGGCTTGGTGGGCTTGGCTTGATGGACGTGGCAGGAGAAGGATACTGCAAAATCCCCATTTCCACCCCACTCCTGGGGGAAGGTTACTGCAAAATCCCCATTCCCTTCCCACCCCACTAACCTGCTTTCCAGATCCATTCTCCTGTGCAGGGCAACCAAAGAAGAGCCAGCCGATCAGCTGGGAGTTGGGAGGCAGAGAAGAGATGGGGTTGGCTGGAGTCAGAGGTGGGATTGACCGGTTCTTGGAACTACTCAACATTTCCGCTACCAGTTCTGCAGAACTGGTCAGAACCCACTGTTCAAGCACGACATCCTATAGCTTTTCAGGCAGTCTCTTTTTGAAAGCTTCCAATGATGGAGAACCCATAACTTCCGAAGCTTAGTCGTTTCCTGATTCATGGTTCTCACAATTTCTCTACTTCATTCTAGGTTGGATCTCTGATAAGTTTCCATCTGTAACTTCTTGTCCTGTCCCCAGGTATTTTGGAGAATAAACTGATACCTGCATAAATGAGGTTCCCATTATCTCTGACTGCGTTGAGAGGCCATCAGATTTCTGATAGCTGTGAATTTTACAGTTTCCTTATGTATGAGCCCCAAATATCCCCAATCATTTAATTAATGCATTTAATTAACGTAAGTTTGGGAGGAGGAAAAATCTCCTTGCATTTCTGATCCTGTGCATACTTTTAATATAGCTCTTTAAGGTTGTCACACATCCTGCCCCCTTTCTAAGATGTCTAATATTATAGTTATTTCTATACCATCAAATTAGAGAGAAAAGAAATGCATTTCTGTAGACTTTAGAAGGAAGACTACATAGTATGATTTAGAAAAGGACAGATGTATGATGGATCACCTACAGCTTCTGGAAGCAAACCATGAACCATTCCACTGATTAATTGTTCTGACTCTCAAGAACATTCTCATGTCTAGATTGTTTCTCTCCTTAATTAATTCCCATCCATTGCTTCTTGTCCAGTCTTCAGATGCTTTGGAAAATAGCTTGACCCCTTCTTCCTCTCTGTGGCAACCCCTCAAATATTGGAATACTGCTATCATATCACCCCTAGTCCTTCTTCTCCTTAGACTAGACCTGGGATGGTGAACCCATGGCATACATGCCACAGGTAGCACGTAGAGCCATTTGTGTGGGCATGCAAGCCCCAGACAAACTTACCTCACTGCACATGTGCGTGCCTCCCTGCTGATTTTCAGGGCATAACCAATGGTGGGATTCAACCAGTGTAACAACCAGTTTGGTGAACGTGCGCTTTGCAACTACCACTTCCCATGAACCAGTCTGAACCGGCTGAATCCCACTCCTTTCCATAACCATTTACAACAATGTACAACAGTGCATAACTGGCTTTTTCTCTCTGTGCAAATAAAATAAAATTTCAGTTTTGCTCAGCTAAAACCTCACAGCCTCCCCCCACGATCAAGGAGTGGCAAAAAAAAAAAAAAAAAAGAGGAAAACATTTTAAAAATGAATGGAGCACCTCTGAATCATGCATACCAAATAAACAAAGACAAATCTCACTCACTCAGCCACCTATCTGAGCTTTTGCCTATTATGGTCAAGTCAACCCCAAACCTTAACCAAGAATGGGAACGAAGAGATCCTTTGAAACTTCAGGCCAAGAGAATTTTAGCACCGTGTGTCGATTAGGTACATATTTCATGTGCTTACAGATTGTAATTAATACCCTTCTTAGCAATATACCAATATAACAATAATCACATTTTCGTATAAGTAATGTCCAATGTATCTATTTTACAATCTTCTCTTTTTTTTTTCAAAAAAAGTTTTTTTTATTTATTTTAACAAGAAACATTAACAAATACAAACATGAAACATCAATTAAAACCATCTTTCCACTGTACATTGTCGGTTGGTACATATCTTTTATGCACAATATCAACAGTCTTTCCTTTCTACATTTAAATTACAATTAATATTATATATATCAGCTATACATATTATATATATATCAACTATATTATATTATATATATCAACTATATTATATTATATTATATTATATTATATTATATTATATTATATTATATTATATTATATTATATTATATTATATTATATTATATTATATTATATTATATTATATTATATTATATTATATTATATTATATTATATTATATTATATTATATTATTATATTATACTATACTATACTATGATTATATTATATTATATTATATTATATTATATTATATTATATTATATTATATTATATTATACTATACTATACTATACTATACTATACTATGATTATATTATACTATGATATCATATCATATCATATCATATCATATCATATCATATCATATCATATTATATTATATTATATTATTGTTAACTCTTTATTAGACTTTAATTGTAACTTCACATCATCCTTTTACAATCTTCTCTTATAGCTTTACATATACATCTAATCTATTTTAATTTGTTTTATTTTCTAACCATTGATAAAATAAATCCCATGCCATGTAATATTCAGATTCTTCTTTTCCTTTAATTTCCAATGTTAATCTATTCATTTCTGCATATATTTTTTTCAATTACTTTTCCCTCTGTTAGTATCTTACCACTTTTCTAATTCTGAGCAAATACAATTCTAGCTGCTGTTAATACATGTATAATTAAATCTGTTGTTTTTTTCTTTACTGTAACCTTCAGGTACCATTCCTAATAAAAATATTTCAGGTTCCAAATCTATAAGTTGTTTAAATATTTTTCCCAGCCATGTGTGAATTTTTGTCCAATATCTTTTAGCTTCTATGCAAGGCCACCACACATGGTGATATGTTCCTGGTGTTTGATGACACCTTCTGCTTCTCTGATATTCAGCTCAAAGGCAGTCCAGGGGCATCCAAAGTACCACACAACACTTCACACAATGAACAGTATTTCTCACTCTGCAGGGAGTACCAACTTCCCAGTCACTATAATTTATGCACACCTGGTTCTCTTAAACAGGGCTCTGCTTGGTTCCAGTTCCCATGTGATAAGGATTTGGGGAGAGGATAACTCCGCTCCTTGAAAGGCGGGCAATTGCTCTCCATCCTCCCATTCACATTCTTTCTGGGTGCTTCAGCTAGAAGCAAGAAAGACCTCATAGCTTTCAGATGCAGAAGTGACTTTGTGGGTTGCAAGCCCCCTTGTTCCTAAGGGCAGAGGCCAGGTTCTTCCATGTAGCTCCCACTGCAAAAAGTGTTTTAACCGTTTTTATGAAATCTCCCGTTTTCTGCCTCTTTGCGGGGTATTTTTTTTTCTCTGCTGCTACTTCAAGTAGTTGTTAGAATTATGTCAGCAGGGGTACCTTATTTCCTTCCTTCCTTCCTTCCTTCCTTCCTTCCTTCCTTCCTTCCTTCCTTCCTTCCTTCCTTCCTTCCTTCTTTCTTTCTTTCTTTCTTTCTTTCTTTCTTTCTTTCTTTCTTTCTTTCTTTCTTTCTTTCTTTCTTTCTTTCCCTTTCTCCCTTCCTCCCCTTCCATCCTTCCTCCTTCCTTCCTCTCCCTTCTTCCTTCCTTCTTTCCTTTCTCTGCCTCTCCCTTCTTCTCCCTTTCTCTTCCTCCCCCTTCCTTCCTCCTTCCCTCTGACTCTTCGTTCCTTCGTTCCTTCTCCTACTTCTCCTCTTCTCCCTCCTTTCTTCCTCCCCCCCTCCCTCCCTTGCTAAGTTACCTTCTAAGTTGGTAACTATTTTGATCTGTATTGTGGCACCTTTTTTCCGGCTATTCTTATGGATTTTTCTCTTATTATTATACAACACAGCTTGAAGGCCATTCTGTGATTATTTATTTTAGACCCATGTTGTGTACTGTAGCCACCTGATTGGAATTTGATCATTACAGGTAATCCTCCACTTACGATCACAAATGAGCCCAAAGTGGCTAAGTTAGACATTTGTTAGGTGAATTTTGTCCCATTTGATGGCATTTCTTGCCACTGGCGTTAAGTGAATCACTGCAGTTGTAAAGTTAGTAACACAGTTGTTAAATGAATGTGGCTTTCGCCATTGACTTTGCTCATCAAAAGGTTGCAAAAGGGGATCACAACCGCCATAAATATGAGTCACAGTTGCCAAGCATTTAAGTTCTGATCAAGTGACTAAGACGATGTTGCAACGGGCGTAAGTGTGAAACATCGTCCTAAGTCACTTTTTCTCATGCTGGTGTTATTTCAAATGGTCACGAAATGAACCATTGTAACCCGAGGATGACTTGCGCAAGCCAACGAGAGCCATTCTCGGCTGCAAAAGGTAGGAATCAAAATCCGCAGAATAAATGGATGGACTCCTCTTTAAAAGCCTTGTTTTATTCCCATCTTCTGGAACCTTCCTAGCAAATGCATCCAATCTTCTCTTGCCGCCCATTTTTCATTTGTTGCCTGCAAATTTTGGTTCTGATCCTTTTGTGCCAAGCTGGCACGGAGAGTCCAGGGGCAAAAAGGAAGGTGGCTGGACTTCTCCACTCTCTTTTTATATATATACTCATATTCCAGGGAAATATTCTCATATTGGCCTGGTTACGGGAGGGATCACCATTTTCCTGTACAAAGTCAATAGGGGAGGCTGGATTTGCTTAACAACCAGGGATGGATTTCATTAAACAACTGCAGGGAATGGTTTAACAACTCTGGCAAAAAAAAAAAAAGGTCATAAAACCAGGTGTGAATCACTTAACGGCGGTCTTGCTCGGCAGTGGAAACTTTGATCCCAATCTTCTTCTAGGTGCTGCATTTCCACAATATGTATATGAATCTTTCTTCTTCTTCTTCTTCTTCTTCTTCTTCTTCTTCTTCTTCTTCTTCTTCTTCTTCTTCTTCTTCTTCTTCTTCTTCTCCTTCTCCTTCTCCTTCTCCTTCTCCTTCTCCTTCTCCTTCTCCTTCCTGCTCCTCCCCTTCTTCTCCTCTTCCTCTTTCTCCACCGCCTCCTCCTTCCTCCTCCTCCCTCTTCTACTCCTCCTCTTTCTTTCTCCTTCTCCTTCTCCTTCTCTTACTTCTTCTTTCTTCCTTCTCCTCCTTCTTCTCCGCCTTCTCCTCCTCTTCCTCCTCCTTCTTCTTATCCTTCTGTTTCTTCTTCCTTCTTCCTCCTCCTCCTCTTTCTCCTCCTCCTTCCTCCTCCTCCCTCTTCTCCTCCTCCTCCTCCTCCTCTTCCTCCTTCTCCTTCTTATCCTCTTCCTTCTTCCTTCTTCCTTCTCCTTCTCTTCTTTCTTCTTCTCCTTCTTCTCCTTCTCTGCCTCCTTTCTTCCTCCTCTTTCTCCCTCTCCTTCTTCTTCCTTCCTTCCTTCTCCTTTTCCTCCTCCTCCTCTTCCTCCTCCACCTCTTTCTCCTCCTCCTCTTCTTCTTCTTTTCTCCTTCTCCTCCTCTTCCTCCCCTTCCTCTTCTTCTTCCTCCAATATTTTTCTTTTATTTATAAATAAATAAATATCTAAAAGACTGCCTGTAACTCATTGCATTGGACCACTGGGGGGGGGGAAACACACCCATTGGCAGAAGGAACGTTTCAGGAGGCACGCCTTAATTTCTTCATGGCCTTTGACACTTGTTTTCCCAAACTTACAATGCTCTAAAAGGCTCAACATTCAGGTTCCTTGTGCGCATGTGAAAAAAAAAACCACTTCCTTTGAAGTCAGGATTATTTGATATCTCTCCCGACCATCAGATCATTTCAATTCCCAGAGCGGTACGGAGGAAATCCAACGTTTCCTGGGAATACGGGACTATGAGCGATTCATGAAATAATGGCATTGCTTAACTTTGTGTTAATTGCGTTCCAGCTGTCAGGAAATGTCCCCTTAGTTCTAGGCTGCTTCTTTCCATGATAAGAGATAGAGTAGAGATCCTTCTTCAGAGCTCTCGTTGAGCTGGCCCTTTCTTATGAAGCCGGTTGAAAATAGAAGAGAAACAGAATAGCACTCTTCCAACATCTTAGGGGAGGGGGCTGCCACAAAGAAGAGGGGGTCAACCTATGAAGACCTACAAAGAACAGTTGCAGGAATCAGGTATGTCTAGTCTAGTCTAATGACAAGAAAGAATAGGGAAGACATGATAGCAGTCTTTCAATATCTCAGGGGCTGCCCCCAAAAAGAGGAAGGTTTCAAGCTGTTCTCCAAAGCACCTGAAGGCAGGACAAGAAGCAGTAAGGATGGAAACTCATCCAGGAGAGAAGCAACCTAGGAGGAGAAACTTCCCTAACAGTGAGGACAATTCACCCAAGGAACAGCTTGCCACCAGAAGTTGTGAGTGCTTCATCACTGGAGACTGGACAGTCACTTGTCTGAAATGGTGTAGGATCTCCTTTCCAATTGGGTTATTCTGCTCTGTTATTCCATATTTGCTTTGGGAATAGCTCATATATAAGGTAAAGGTTCCCCTCACACCTACATGCTAGTCGTTTCCAGCTCTAGGGGGCGGTGCTCATCTCCATTACAAAGCCGAAGAAGAGCCAACGCTGTCCGAAGACGTCTCCGTGGTCATGTGGCCAGCATGACTAAATGCCAGAAGGCGCACGGAGTGTTGTTACCTTCCCACCAAAGGTGGTCCCTATTTTTCTACCCTGTTTCTCCAACAATACGGCCTCCCCCAATAGGAAGCCTGTTAGGAATAACAAGGTTACCTAACTTAGTTTGGGTAAAATAATATATATAAACTATGATTGTAAGTTAAAGTGTGTGTCACTTTAAACAGCAAAGCATGTAATTTTGGGTGCGGCTGTAAAACCGTCATAAGAGGGAGCAAGAGAGTTTACTGTATTACTGGCTTACTGAATTGCTTGCTGACAATGATGGATTGATGGTTTCCTGCTGCTTTTGCTAAAGGAGGAAAGGAGGTTTGAACTTCTTCATATCTCTACTGTGAGAAGATTTATTACTGGACTGATATTTGTAAGTTTACTGACCTCTTTTTCGACACTGGACTTTGCAACTGAATAATCCCCAAATGGACTGAACTAGTGTATGATATATGGACTGTTTGACTATGCTAAAAACTCTTACTGGAATAAACTATTTAACTAGCACAGTGGATCTGTTTTTACTGAGTGTAAGCTACAAAAACGTTTATCGCAAATATTTTGCCTGCCTGCCTGACTGTTATGCAGATTCTGCTAGGGTGTATATCCCTAACACTGGCTATGGGCCCAGGCTGCACAGTCAGACTAACCAGGATATAACAGGCTTATATAAAGTGAGAGTTAGTGTAGTTACACAATACAGCTGTGTTTTATTAATTATAGTTTAATATCCAGAGAAAGATGGCACAAGTCAATTTACCAAGTTTGTCTCTAATATCCAAACTGGATGGAACAAACTATGTTTCATGGTCTATGAAATGCAGCCTACTTCTATGCAGAGAAGGTTTGTGGAGTATAATTCAAAACCCACCAGAGGTAGATGCTTGGGATCCAGAGGATGAGGATGATGCCCAGAAAATACAAGAATATAAACTGAAGAATGAGCAAGCTCTCTGTATAATAGGACTGACACTCTGTGATGAGCAGCTTGTACATATTCATGGAGAAGAAACAGCTGCAAAATGTTGGGAGAATTTAAAGAAGATTTATGTTCGAGACAGTGTAGGAGCACATATAAATCTTACACCAAAACTGTTCAGAACACATCTTCAAAAGAATGGAGACATGTTGACTCATTTAAACACTATGAAGAGAATTTTTCAGGAACTGCATGAAAAAGAACTTATCTTCACAGAACTACATCAGGTTTGTATAATTTTGTCTTGGTTAAATGAGAGCTATGATGACTATGTAACTTCACTGGAAGTACTGTCAAAAGATAACCTCACATTAACTGACATTACTGGCAGATGAATTGAAGAAGCCAGGAGAAGGCTTGAAAGGGATCAACTCAGAAGGAAACAACCTCAATAAGATAAAGAATCTTCGACAGCCTATACAATTAGAAAATGTTTTAATTGTGGAGGAAAAGGACATTTGGCTAGATTCTGCAAGAAAGGAAAACGCCACAATGCCAGCCAAAATGATAAAAGGCATCAAAAGGATAAAAAATGCTTAGAGTTAGCCATGTATAGCAACGAAACTGTGAATAATAATTTATGGGTTGTAGATAGTGGAGCATCGTACTGCATAACGAAAGATAAGAAAAGATTTGTTAAGATGTCCACGAGTTCACAGCAGATATCGTTAGCTAATGGCTGGAAAATGAAAGCAAAAGGTGAAGGTATTGCACATTGTTCTTGCATAAGAGAAAATGTTAAAATGTTGTATGTACCACAACTTAAGTTTAATTTGCTTTCGATTAGAGTTTTGATTAAACTAGGTTATGTAGTTACCTTTAGGGGAGAAAACTGCATAATAGAAAAGGAAGGTAAAAAAGTGACTGCAACTTTAAAAGGTGAATTGTATGTGTTAAAAGATAATTAGTTAGAGGGAGCTAACATGGTGTATAATTACGTTAAACCTCATGATGAATGCATACATTTGTTACACAGATGTTTAGGGCATATAAATTTTAAAATGCTCAAGAAAACGGTTGAACTGTCTAAAGGTATAAAACTGAAGCCTTGCAGTAAGTATTTGCACTGCAATGCTTGCAGTCAAGAAAAAAGCAAGGTAATACCAGCAAATAGAATTAATGGATTTAAGACTAAGGAGCCTCTAGAGGTATTATAGAGGTATTATAGGTCCTAAAAAACCAAGTGTGGGAGGTGCTCGTTATATATTAAGTATAATGGATCATTATTCTCGACATAGTTTCTGTTATTTAATGAAGAGTAAAACGGAAACATATCAGAATTTCTTTAATTGGTTGAAGTTTGCAGAAAGAAAAACTAAAAGGAAATTAGTAACTCTTGTAACTGATAATGGTACGGAATTTATAAATAATAAATTCCAAAATAGACTGAAGATGGCAGATGTTGAACATAAAAAGTCTGCACCGTATAGGCCACAACATAGTTCTTTTATAGAAAGACGAGACCAAACAATACAAGCAATGACTCATACTATGTTGTCAGATTCAGGATTACCTGAAGCTTTGTGGGGAGAAGCAATAATGTGTGGTAATCATATATTGAATAATGTTGTTCACTCAACAACAGGTGAATTACCATTCACACGGTGGCATGGTAGAAAACCTGACCTAAGCTACATGCACACATTTGGAGCACCAGCATGGGTGCATATTCCTACACAACTGAGACATAAGGGGCAGCATAGGGCTAAAAGGTTATTCTTTGTAGGTTATGAATCTAATCACAAATCATACAGATTCTGGAAAAAAGGTACATCTAGCGTTTACTGTAGTGCTAGTGCACAATTCCTTGAACATGTAGGATGGGAAAAACTGGAACAAGATTCAAGTAAGGAAGTAATTATAGAAACCTACAAAAGACCAAAAGAAAAAAATCAGTGATAAGAAGAGTACAATTAAA
This sequence comes from Hydrophis major, assembly GCA_033807585.1. Taxonomy (NCBI): domain Eukaryota; kingdom Metazoa; phylum Chordata; class Lepidosauria; order Squamata; family Elapidae; genus Hydrophis; species Hydrophis major. Next base: position 210,240,067 of record CM066331.1, on the reverse strand, counting down.
GAGGAAGTACAGGAAGAGCACCTAGGACCAGAAAAGGAAGAAATGGGTGAACAGGAAGAAAAAGATAACCAGGAACAGGTAGCACATGAAAGTCCACCTGTAAGCCCTGTAATACCTAGACGTACTACACGTGAAACCAGACCACCTGACAGGTACCAAGCAAATGTAGTTTGCCAAGTTAGTAAAGTTCCAACTACTGTTGAAGAACTTAAAATGTATCCTGCAAAGGAACAAGAGAATTGGCATAGAGCAATGGAGAAAGAATTAAATTCATTGAAACAAATGGAAGTTTATGAAAATGTTAAATTACCTCCAGGTGAAAAGTCCATTGGCTATAAATGGATATTTAAATTAAAAACAGGTAAAAATGGGACTGTTACCCATAAGGCTAGGTTGGTAGCTCAAGGATTTAATCAAACTGCATGTGATTATGATGAAGTATTTGCACCGAGTCTAAAAGCAACAACCTTGAGAGCAGCTTTAGTGTGGGCAGCTAAGAAGAACTATATCATAAATCACTTAGATGTAGAAACTGCCTATCTGCATGCACCATTGCAGCACACTATATACTTAAAGAAACCTGTAGGAATTAAGGATGATAAAACGAATAATGACTGTTGGAAACTTAAAAAGAGTCTCTATGGATTAAAACAATCTGGTTATGAATGGAACAAATATATTGTTAAGGAGTTAAACAATATAGGGTTTAAAGCAGGTTTAGCTGATCCATGTGTATTTAAGAGAGAGAAAAATGGAATAGTGTCATTATTGTTGTTGTTTATAGATGATATTGCCTTAATTACAAAAACTAATAATGAAGCTACTGAAATAATATCATTATTAGGTAAGAGGATAAAATTAAAGCAATTAGGAGAGATAAAACAGTATCTAGGATTGACAATAAAGGTGGCTATAAGATATCTCAAGAGGATAAGATTTATCAATTACTAAAAACATACAAGATGGAACTTTGTAAGCCAGCTAAAACTCCAATGAGTCAGGAATTTGGCCACACTGATGCACAAAGTCCAAAATTCGATAAGACTATTTATCAATCACTAATTGGTAGTTTATCGTATATTAGTAATTGGTCAAGGCCAGACATTGCCTATAGCATTAATCAATTGGCAAGATTCAATGCTGAACCTACTGAACAACACTGGCAAGCGACAAAGCATATATTAAAATATCTTAAAAGGACAATGCACTATGCATTGTATTTGGAGCCAAAAGATGATCTGATTTTAAGTGCATATGCTGATGCAAGTTTTGCAACAGACATAAACACGAGGAAATCAACTTCAGGTACGGCTATAATGTTAGGAAAAGCACTGATTGGTTGGAGGTCAATTAGACAGCAACATAAGTATTAACATAAGTATGTCCTCAATGGAAGCAGAATTTTCATGTCTATCTTTATTATGTACTGATTTAATTCTGTATAAACAGTTGTTATTGGATATGGGAGTAACTGTTAATGATTCCATTGTAGTTTATGAGGACAATCAAGCAGCCATACGGTTGGCTACAAATATTGCTGTAAAAATGAGATCTAAGCATACAGATCTTAGATATCTGAATGTAAGGCAATCTTTAAAAAATGGTTTAATAAGACTGGAATATTGTACGACTGAAGAAAATATTGCTGATCAATTTACAAAAGCCCAAGGTTCAGTCAAACACAAAGAAAGTTGTGATGACTATGGTTTAAGGATGTAAATAGATATATATATATTATATTACCCAAAAGGGGAGTATGATAGGAATAACAAGAGTACCTAACTTAGTTTGGGTAAAATAATATATATAAACTATGATTGTAAGTTAAAGTGTGTGTCACTTTAAACAGCAAAGCATGCAATTTTGGGTGCGGCTGTAAAACCGTCATAAGAGGGAGCAAGAGAGCTTACTGTAATACTGGCTTACTGAATTGCTTGCTGACAATGATGGATTGATGGTTCCCTGCTGCTGCTTTTGCTGAAGGAAGAAAGGAGGTTTGAACTTCTTCGTATCTCTACTGTGAGAAGATTTATTACTGGACTGATATTTGTAAGTTTACTGACCTCTTTTTCAACACTGGACTTTGCAACTGAATAATCCCCAAATGGACTGAACTAGTGTATGATATATGGACTGTTTGACTATGCTAAAAACTCTTACTGGAATAAACTATTTAACTAGCACAGTGTATCTGTTTTACTGAGTGTAAGCTACAAAAACATTTATCTCAAATATTTTGCCTGCCTGCCTGACTGCCGTGCAGATTCTGCTAGGGTGTATATCCCTAACAAAGTCCCAGCATGTTTTATAGGCATGCAATGAAATTAAGCTCCTTCCCCCCCCTCCCAAATTAAGGCCTATATTAAAACATGTGAAATGGGGGGGAATGGTGGTGGGGGCTTGCCATTAGAAAGTACTTTTGTTGCACACCCGGATATGGTGCTGCCTGTGTTGACCCTGATATGAAGTGCCCCACCAATGCCGAGGTCAACATCCAAGCCATCGCTGCCCGCCCGCCTGAAGATGCAAGGAGGGGGAATTAAGTCACCCCTGAAAAGACGGCCTAGCCATTTTTTCAGGGCTCAAAAAAAAATAAGACCTGGCCTTATTATTATATGAGAAACATGGTGCTTGCATTTTTTTTTTACATGCTTTCTAACTGCTAGGTTGGCAGAAGCTGGGAGAAGTATTTTTATTGATTTATTTATTGATTTGATTTGATTTATTTGATTTGTTAATCGCTTACAAGATAATAGGTATAAGTATAAACATGAGTAAGAATACAGGAAATAGGTACGAATAAATGGGGACAGTAGGACAGGGACGGTAGGCATGATGGTATACTGATGCATGCCCCTTACAGACCTCTTAGGAATGGGGTGAGGTCAACAGTTGATAGTTTGAGGTTAAAGGAATGTGGGTTAGAGGATGTAACAACAGAGTCAGGGAGTGCATTCCAAGCATTGACCACTCTGTTGCTGAAGTCCTACTTTCTGCAATCGAGTTTGGAGCGGTTTACCTTGAGTTTGTATCTGTCATGTGCTCTCGTATTGTTGTGGTTGAAGCTGAAGTAGTCATTGACTGGTAGGACATTGTAGCAGATAATTTTGTGTGCTAACAGGAGCTCACTCCCGTTACGCAGTACTAGGGATTTGAAATGCCGACCTGCTGACCCTTCTGATCGACAACCTCAGTGTCTTAGCCACTGAGCCACCGTGTCCATAGCTCATGTATACAGTAGCACAAAAAAACCCGCTCCATTCTGAACAGACGTTAAAAGGACTTCGCTTCAAAACACCTCCCTGAACCTTATTCCGCTTTTGAATCTCAGCCAGGTTTACAAACTCCAGTTCTCTTCACTCTATGATGACTGTGAACTTATTTATGTTTGTTGATGTTTTTTTCCTCCAGCACATATCAAGCTGAGCCAACAAACCTGGAACTTAAAATAACCCAACTTTCATTTATCAATAGTAGTAGAGGAAACACCTTGTGGGAGTTTTCAAGCCAATAAAAAATAAAAAATGATGTGGCTAAAGAGACGTTGGGTGGGTGAGGCAGATCCTGAACCCATGGCTCTTATCCAAAAAAAATATATGAAAAATAAGAAAATAAATAAAATAAACCAAAGGTCTGGCTAGAATTCTTCTGTGCAACTTCTGGCCCAAGAAACCTCACAGAATGAAACAGAAGTCCAATGACTGCAGGGCGTCTATTAAAATTTAAAACCACACAGCTAACAACAGTTTAATTGTGTCACCGTTCAAAGTTACAATGGCATGGGAAAAATGTGACTTACGACCATTTTTCACACATATGACCGTTGCGGTGTTCCTATGGCCACTGTCAGGGCTCCAGTAGTTACCCTCATTTAAATCATGGGACACATTCATAGCCAAGAGTCATCAATCATACTTTCCAGTTATAATTTAGTGCAGAAGAAACTTCAGTGGCCTAGAAATTATCTATGAAAATATTTATGGAATGCACTGCTTCCCCCCCACCTCAGAAGTTGTGGGAACTTCATCCCTGGAGACTTTCAAGAAGAGATTGGACTCCCGTTTTTCCGGTTTTTGCCTGGCTTCGGGGCAGCAGGAATTCGCAACCGCTCGCGATTCCTGCTGTGCTCGCCGCCGAGGTACCCCCGATCCAAATGGGTCAGGGGGATATGGCTGCCCTGTAGGGACAGCCGAAGAGAGAGAGGAGCTGGACAGGGGGTTGGGGGTGTCGCAGACCCCCTCCTTGTCCTGAAAAACCCCTTTTTCCCAAGGCGGTGGAGCGGCGGTCAGCAATGGCCGCCACGAAGAAGTCTGCAACCGGGTAAGATCGTGCTGGAGGAAGCAAGAAAAGTGAAAGTGCTGGTTGAGCCGGGTCAATCAACATCCTTTAAATTCGCTGGAACTGAGCTGTCTGAATTGCTGGAGGATACATTGTATCCCTAAGAAGATCGAAAGCGGCGGAGAAACTGTTAAAGGGAACTTTTTTTTTTTCTTCACTCTCCCACCCCATGAAAAAGGCAGAAGAAGATTTGAAATTTGTTTGGGCACTGAAGGTGAAATATTCTGAAAGTTGCTTGGACATTGGACTTAAAAATTTAAGAAATTGGAAAACCTTTATTAGAGGTATGGATTTTTGATTATTTAAAAATTGATGTTGCAAGTGGGAAGGGAGCGGAAAAATATTGGAGCAGAAGTGGAAAAAGGAGGAGATTGCCTAGAATCTCAAAGAAAGATACAAGGTAATTGGACCTCTTTGATTAAACAGTAACCCCAGGAAGAGAAATAGAAGAAGGAAGAAAAGTATTAACTTTTGGAACTTTCTTTTTGAATTACTTTTGACTAAAAATACTTGGGTGGTTGTTTTGGGGAAAGTTTTTCTTTTCAGGATGGCATCGCTTGTAGATGAACTAAAGATTGAATATCAAAAATATAAAAAGGAAGAACAAGATGGAAAAGATACTTTGGGCACTTCATTTCAATTTTTAGAAATGGCGTTATGTACTTATGAAAAGTTGATTACGCAGCAGAATGACTGGGACAAAGAAGAAGAGGAAGAAGAAGCCATCTTTGATGAACAATGGTTTTTTTCTGGGGAGGAGGAGAAAGAGGATAAGAAAAAGGGGATTTTAAGGTTTGAAAAAACAACCAAAAAAAAAGAAAAATGAGAGGAAAGGTGGATGCAAGGTTAGAAAGCAAAGGAAAGGGAGTAAGAAAAGGGAGGAGGAGAGACAAAGGGGTAAAAAGGGCAAGGAGAAGAATAAGCAAGAGAGAAAGGGGGGGAGGAGAAGCCTCAATGAGGGGAAGCAAGATCTAAAGAAAAAAAGCTTATTTAGAGACAATGGGTGAATCTAATTAAGGATAAAAGGGGGATTCTGGAAGGTACCGTATATACTCGAGTATAAGTCGACCCGAATATAAGTCGAGGCACCCAATTTTACCACAAAAAACTGGGAAAACTTTTTGACTCGAGTATCAGCCGAGGGTGGGAAATGCAGCAGCTACTGGTAAATTTCAAAAATAAAAATAGATACCAATAAAATTACATTAATTGAGGCATCAGTAGGTTAAATGTTTTTGAATATTTATTTCAAAGAAAAACAGTAAACTAGCTCTGTAAGTGGAAAAGAGAGCCAACAAAACCAATATGGTATCAACAAGAACTTTAAAAGTACAAAAACCTTAGCTCAATCAGCAACCAAGCTAAAACACAAGAGTTAAAATCCTTCAAAACTGGATTCCTCCTCATCATCTGTATGTCCAAACAGAGTCACTCTCTCCCTTGCAAGAAAAAAGCATGTGTATGTGCTGCATGTACATCCTGTTTTGGAGAGCCACCATCTCTTTCACAGCTCTCCCTCATGCCTCCATTGCATGTGCACACATGCCACGGCTCAGTAGTAGGTCAACATACAGATGTCACACTAGGTTCCCTCCTCAAAAGGAACATCCAACCTTTCTTGAGAAGTACAAACTTCATCTGTTCAGGATTGTGGTAACAAAGGTGAAGGAGGATGGGGCTGAGAGAAGGGAAGGGAAGAAAAGATCATTGACAGGGAGAAAGACAGGGAGAAACACCTGGAAGTGTGAGCCCTCGAGTTTCCTTAGGGAAGACCAGACAACAAGGGGAGAGGAGAGGAGGAGGAGGAAGAGGAGAGTTTTAAAAAAAAGAGTGGGAAGCCAACTCACGCGTGCCATCAAAGCCAGGGGGAAGCGGGGCTTTCTCCGCCTGCTGCCGCCAGAGGAGTGCGGGGGGGGAGTGCGGGGAAAGGGGGTTCGTGCCGAGGCTCCGCAAGCGATTACCAGATTTGCAGCTCCGTTTGTTGGTGAAGCTGGAAGCGCGCAACGCAGGAGCTCGCGGGGGGCCCGGGCGCCCATTAATGGGGAAGGAGAGGCCGCTTGGGGTTGCCAGGCTCAGGCAGCCTCCCCCGCCCCCTAGCCTAGCAGCGAAGAGCTGCTCCGGGGGCTCCCGCCATGGCGCAGCCAGGCACTTTGTCTCGCTGCCCCCGGAGCAGCTCTTCGCTGCTAGGCTAGGGGGTGGGGGAGGCTGCCTGAGCCTGGCGGTTTCTTTGCAAAGCTGGAAGCGCGCAACACAGGAGCTCGTGGGGGCCCCGGGCGCCCGTTAATGGGGAAGAAGAGGCCGCTTGGGGTCGCCTGTGTGTCTCTCAGCGGGTAGACAGCCGCGGCAGTGATGCTGCCCTGGAGGCGCGATCGGTTGCAGCCACGCCAGCGCAGACCAGGCATGGTGCCGTAGCGACTGACTCGAGTATAAGCCGAGGGCGGTTTTTTCAGCACAAAAAATGGGCTGAAAAACTCGGCTTATACTCGAGTATATACGGTATATAAGATTGTGTTTTTATATGTGTATTTAGAGTATAAAATTTATTGTGTAAATTTAGAATTTATTAAACAGAATCCCAAGATAAATTAAGTGTTATATGAAGTACTTTTAAGTTAGGGTAAAGCCGTCACTCCAAATAGTGTATAGGAGAAGTATAGTAAAAGAAAAAAGATGAATGGATGGTTGGAAATAGAACAGACAAAGAATGTTATTGAAAATGGTTATAAGCTGTTATGCTTTGATTGTTTGTGCACTGTTTTTGTAAAATTAATAAAATTGGTTTATAGAAAAAAAAAGAAAAAAAAATGATAAGATATGGAAGGATATAAAAAATGAATATGATGTTTGAATTTGTGTCTGTGTGAAGAGTTTTAACCCGGGATCAGGCAGCCTTCAGAAAAGATGTTTTAGTTTATGTTTTGTGTATTGTGTTTGTAAAATTAATAAAATTTGTTTTAAAAAAAAAGAAGAAGAGATTGGACTCCCGTCTGTCAGAAATGATGTAGGGTCTCCTGCTTGGGCAGTGGGTTGGACTAGATGACCTATAAGGTCCCTTCCAACTCTGTTTATCTGTTGTACAACCTGGGAATTGGTTCACCATAGAGATTTATTCTCAGGTAACTGGAATGTGTGAGTAAGTCATCAAATACCAAACATTTTGCGTATCGGTTCCTAGTTTATCACAAACTCAGTGCTTTCCAAGCGGGAGTCAAATTAAACAATGGTGGTTTAAGAGAACCTCACCCACTGACCACAAACCACTTAGATTGTCTAGCGACAAGTGCTATTGAAGCTTTAACTCAATCAGAATAGAGCTGGCATGAATAAAATGAATAAAAATAATAGAGAGAGTAGAGGTTCATACCTGTTTTTTTTCTTTTTTTGTGTGTAAGTTCAAATAATGTGATGTGGTTCACTTAAACTGGATAAATGTGATAAACATTATTAACATCATTAGCTGAAATGGATAAATATGAATGATACTCAGAACTAACTTTGTGTATACATAATAAAGTGTATTATTAACAATGTTAGCGTGAATTGAACCAATATGAATGATACCCAGTTAAATTTCTCCATATATAATAATATATACGAGAAATATATAAGAAATATAAGAGAAATGTTTAAATTGAACAAGAAAGATATAGATGAAAATAGAGACTAAGATGGGGAGTTGGAGGCATTTTTGTTTGCTTATGTCTGAATAGTATAATGAGGATTACTTACATTGGATGGTTGTGATGGAGATCACTAATACTGTTGTGAATTGAATTAATGTGAATGTTGCTTGGAACCAGTTAGTTCACACACAATATGGATGTATACCTATATACCTATATATCCATATATCTCTATCTATCTATCTATCTATGGATCTTTGGTTATTCGGGTTTTCTCCCGCGTAAAATTGGAAGTATCTAGGCAACATTTCGATGAAGTCTCATTCATCATCTTCAGGCTTGTGTCTTCAGCTCTGTGCTTCTCAGAGTGAGAATATAATTGATATATATATATATATATATATCAATCAGAATAGAGCTGGAAGGGACCTTGGAGGTCTTCTAGTCCAGCCCCCTGCTCAAGCAGGAGACCCTATACGGCATGTGATCTTGGAGGTCTGAGATAGCTGCCGATATCTTTGCTCCTGGATGGTCCAAACGGATCTAAACTGCCCCAAAGAAACGGTGAATGTAAAAACCACATCCTGTCGATCCCAGGTACACCTGGTAGATACAGGAGAAGCTCTTTTTGCCAGGGGCAAAAAGGCAGCCATTAAAGCTGCTGAAGTTGGGACAGTTCCGAAATGGAAGAGAACGGAAAGAGAAAGTGTGCCGGTTTGGTGAGAATTATGCCTTTACTTCAAGATTTGAAAGGACACCCTAAGGAAAAGAAATAATCTGTAAAATCTTAGACAGAAGTGATTTAAACAGTGATTTTAAACAGGAAGTCAAATTTTTTTTTTTCTTTGCTGGATTTTTTTATATATGACTTTTTATATATGATTTTGAAACTGGACTGGTTTTTCTTTTCCTGCCTATTTTTTCTCTTTTGTCTTCTCTCCTTTTTGACTCTATGATATTTCAGGCTAGAGACTCCCTTTTAGTCAACTTTTTTAATATATGTTTCCCTTTTTAATTAATTTTTATTGTATCTTGTTTGGAAAAGGAGGGGGAAAGTGAAATTAGAGGAAGCTTTGTAACACTGCCAACTAGAGGCTTGGAAATATTGTATCTCTGTTTTTGGTTTTTCTTCTGGTGCTTTGGAGACCAAATTGACCCCTTCTCCTTTGTGGCAGCTTCTCAAATACTAGAAGACTGCAATCATGTTCCCCTCTAATCCTTCTTTTCTCTAAAGCCAAATCCTGCACTTTTTCCAAAGTCTCAACATCTTTTTTTGTAAGGCGATGACCCAAACTGGATGCCGGATTCCAGGTGTGGCCTTACTAAAGCTTTATAAAGCAGTACTAATACTTCGCGTTCTTTTTTTTGCTTTTTTTAAGCTGTCGCATTCAAACTGCTAATACTTTGATTCTTTCAAGTAATGGACAGAAGAACTCAAGAAGTCCAAACAGAAGGGGGGGGGGAGAAAGTCTACACTCATTTTTTTGCCTTTACACCCAAAGATACTCCATTCCCCTCCCTTATTGCTTACAATTGTTGTTTCTGGCTTCAGATAATGATTCCAGATTAACAGAGTTGGATGGGACCTTGTAGGTCATCCACTCCAACCCACTGCCCAAGCAGGAGACCCTACACCATTTCGGACAAATGGCAGTCCAATTTCTTTTTGAAAGCTTCCAAGGATGAAGCTCCCACAACTTCCGAGGGCAACTTCTGTTCCATGGGTTGCTTGTTCTCATTGTCAGAAAATGTCTCCTTATTTCCAGGTTGAATCTCTCCTTGATCAGTTTCCATCCATTATTCCTTGCCTGGCCTTTGGGTGCTTTAGAAAATAGCTTGACCCCCTTCCTCTCTATGGCAGCCCCTCAAATATTGGAAGGCTGCTATCCTGTCTCCCCTGGTCCTTCTCTTCCCTAGACTAGCCAGGCCCGGTTCCTGCAACCGTTCATTGTATGTTTTAGTCTCCAGTCCTCTAATCATCCTGGTTGCTCTTCTTTGTACTTTTGCTACAGTCTCAAATCT
>CM066331.1:210205084-210225084 GCA_033807585.1 Hydrophis major | reverse complement strand
TCGTAAGTCGAGGACTACACCTACAATATGGGTCACCACGCTATAGAAAAGGTGTTGAGGCTCTGGAAAGAGTGCAGAGAAGAACAACCAGGATGATTAAGGGATTGGAGGCTAAAACATACAAGGAACGGTTGCAGGAACTGGGCTTGGCTAGTCTAGGGAAGAGAAGGACCAGGGGAGACAGGAAAGCAGTCTTCCAATAGTTGAGGGGCTGCCCCAGAGAGGAGGAAGGGGTCAAGCTATTTTCTAAAGCACCCAAAGGCCAGATGAGAAACAATGGATGGAAACTGAACAGGGAGAGATTCAACCTGGAAACAAGGAGAAACTTTCTGACAGGGAGAACAATCAACCCATGGAACAGAAGTTGCCTTCCGAAGTTGTGGGAGAGTCATCCCTGGAGGCTTTCAAGAAGAGACTGGACTCCCATCTGTCAAAAATGGTGTAGGGTCTCCTGCTTGGGCAGTGGGTTGGATTGAATAACCTACAAGATCCCTTCCACCTCTGTTAAACTGACTTCAATCTGACTTTAATGAACAAAAGGACCAGGGTAGACATGATAGCATCTTCCAATATTTGAGGGGCTGCCCCAGAGAGAAGAAGGGGATCAAGCTATATTCCAAACCACCTGAAGGCCAGACAAGGAATAATGGATGGAAACTGAACAAGGAAAGATTCAACCTGGAAATAAGGAGAAACTTTCTGACATTGAGAACAATCAACCCATGGAACAGAAGTTGCGTTCGGAAGTTGGGGGAGCTTCATCCCTGGAGGCTTTCAAGAAGAGACTGGACTGCCATCTTGTCAGAAATGGTATTTAGGGTCTCCTGCTTAGGGGGTTGGACTAGATGGCCACACAAGGTCCATTCCAACTCTGTTCATCTGTACCTCCTAGATTTTCCCTTACAGAAGAGCTGAAAGGATCAATTGATCAGCTTCAGCAGATCCTAACCCTGCCGCCTTTCCAGTAGCTGCTTTTTTAATCCGCCCAAGAATTTTGAATTGTTCTGATAGTTTGAATGTATTACAGGCAGTCCTCGAATTACAGCAGTTCATTTAGTGACCATTCAAAGTTACAGTGGCACTGAAAAAAAATGACTTAGGGCCGTTTTTCACACTTACGACCGTTGCAGCATCCCCACGGTCACATGATCAAAATTCAGACCCTTGGCAACTGACTCACAGTTATGACGGTGGTGGCATTCCAGAGTCAAACGATCCCTTCTTGTGACCATCTGACAAGCAGAGTCAGCGGGGAAGCCAGATTCACTTAACAACCATGTCATTAAATTAACAACTGCAGGGATTCACTTAATGACTGTGGCAAGCAAGGTCATAAAATGAGGCACAGTTCACTTCACAAACATTTCACTTAGCCACAGAAATGTGCGGTTATAAGTCGAGGACAACCTGTACTTCAGTTCTCACAGAATTCAGAAGGGAGGTCACAAAATGTAACGGTTGACTGGCCTGGATTAACCTGCCATGGAGCATTTAGATGCTCGTGATTGGTTTCAGATTTGGGTAGAATAGAATCATGGGGTCGGAAGGGACCTTGGAAGTCTTCTAGTCCAACCCCTGGCTCAAGCAGAAGGCCCTATGCTACTCCAGACGAATGGCTGTCCAATCTCTTCTTAAAAGCCCCCCGGTGATGGAGAACCCACAACTACGGTTTCACTGGTTAATTTTGCTTAGGGGTGGGCTTCAAAATTTTTAACATAGTGAGCGTGGCCTATTCGACCTCCTGCACCATGGGGGGGGGGGTGTTTTTGCCCTCCCCAGACTCCGGAGGCTTCCCTCAAGCCATTGGGAGGACAAAAATGGCCTCCCCGGGCTCTGGAGGCTGTCCAGAAGCCAGAAACAGGCCCATTTCCAGCCTCCCCAAACTTCCGGGAGGCCCGTTTTTCACCCTCCCCAAGCCTCCACATGCGCTTGCACTTACCTGCATCCAAAACGGGCCGCATGGGGACCCCCTGGGAGGGGCAGGATGGGGTGGGCAGGGCCAATCAAGAGTGGGATTTGGGGGTTCTCCAAACTGCACAGAATCTGAGCTAGGGACTCTCCCAAACCCCTGCGAACCCCCAGCAGCCCAGCCCTGAATTATTCTCCATGTTGGGAAATTTCTAAGTTCTAGGTTGGATTCCTCTCCGACAGGACAATAAGTCAACTCCTCCTCTCCGTGGCAGCCCTTCGCGTACCAAAAGACAGCTACTACATCCCCCCCTAATCCTTTTCTTCATTTTATCCTCCAGGACAGAGGTTGCCAACCAGGGCTCTACGGACCCCTGGTGCTCCGCGAGAAACCTTTGGGGGTCCACAGCACACCCGTGTCTGCAACAGGGATGATTCTGGCAACGGGTGGACTGATGTGTGTGAGAGATCATGGCATCGAGGCCCTTCCCGGGTGTCCCCTGGCCTGCGAGGCAATGATGAGAAAGGAACCTCTGAACTGGTGTTGCATCCTTCCTCCACGCATCGCCTCGGTAAAGATGTTATGAGGGGGAGGGTCTCTTCCTCCTCGCCAAAAGCACTCACACACCCAGTGGGAAAGAGGTGGCTTGGCGGCTGCCAGAGGGGTGGTGAGCGCTTTGGGGCTCCTTGGGGGAGGGGTCGAGCCACCCCCTCTGTTACGTCCGCGCGGAAGGAAGCCAGGAGTCGGTGATTTCGTTTCAAGCTCTTTTATTAGGCTGGCACCGGACTGGGGCTAAAGGCAAAACTTCGTGGCTTTTTATTTCCAAGCCGCGGCGGCCGCGGCCAATGGCACCACTTTGAATCTCCCGCGATTCGAATGGACCAATCGCGGGAGATTCTTAGCGAGCCAATCGGCGCGGCTCGCCTAGCCAATCAGAGTGCCCCGCGCTTTGGCCAATCAAAGCGCGGGGATCTCAAGAATGCAAATGAGGGGACAGAACACCCTCACAACATCCTCACCTGAGGGCATTGCTGGCTCCAATGCTGCAATCTCCCATGCGCATCAGTCCATCGGTCGCCGGTGAGAGAGGGAGAAAGAGAGAGAGGGAGAAAGAGAGAGAAAGAGAAAGAGGGAGAAAGGGAGAAAGAGAGGGGGAAAGAAAGAGAGAGAAAGAGAAAGAGGGAGAAAGGGAGAAAGAGGGGGGGAGGGAGAAAGAGGGAGAAAGGGGGAAAGAGAAGGGGGGAAGAAAGAGAGAGAAAGAGGGAGAAAGAGAGAAGGGTGGGGAGGGAGAGAGGGAGGGAAAGGGGGAAGAAAGAGAGAGAAAGAGAAAGAGGGAGAAAGAGAGAAGGGTGGGGAGGGAGGGAGGGAAAGGGGGGAGAAAGAGAGAGAAAGAGAAAGAGGGAGAAAGGGAGAAAGAGAGAAGGGTGGGGAGGGAGGGAGAGAGGGAGGGAAAGAGGGAGAAAGAGAGAAAGGGGTGGGGAGGGAGAGAGGGAAGGAGGGAGAGAGGGAGGGAGAGAGGAGGAGAGAGAGATGAGAGATCCCAGTCTTTTGTTTTCTGTGGGAAAAAGGTCCAAATGACTCTTTGAGTATTTAAGGTTGCAGAAACAGGCAGCCAAGCTAAGTGCCTGAAGGACCCTATCTCATCAATGGGAGTCCAGGTGCTTCAGTGAGCGACATGCTGGATTCGTATTGGTGGTGCACAGGGTTTAAAATTATGAGTTTGGTGGTCCCTGAGGTCCAAAAGGTTGGGGACTCCCGTTCCAGACCACCTTATCATTTTCGTTGCTCTTCTCGGCATTCTTGGCTGAGGATATCTGGAGAGGGTCTCCATCATCCAGGTCTTGGTTGTTCCAAAGGTGCTTTTTTTTTTTCCCAGGAGGAAACTGGACTTTCTTTCTTGTTCTTTTCTTTGAAGATGTTTCACTTCTCATCCAAGAAGCTTCTTCGGCTCTGACTGAATGAGGAGAAGGGAAGGACTGCAAGAGATATCAATCCTTCCATTTCCCCACCATCCAAGTCAGAGCTGGAGAAGCTTCTAGGATGAGAAGTGAAATGTCTTCAAAGAAAAAAACTCAATGAAGTCTAGTTTCCTCATGAGAAAAAAAAAAAAAAAAAAGCACCCTTGGGACTGTCTTGGCTGGGGAATGCTGGGAGATGTAGTCCATTCACCCGCAAGTTGCCAAGGCTGAAAAACACCGAGGTTGTGTCCATACAACATGCTAACCTTGACTTGGATGTTCACTTTACTTTGTTATTTAGTCATGTGGCTTCTTAAAACCTTGTGACTCATTGTCAGCCTTCCAACTAACCAACTCCAAACCAACAAACTCCAAGACAAACAATTCCTCAAAGTTCCATTTTATTAGGGTTGTCCTATTGGCACATCTGGGAAAACCCCAATCTGAGAGTTCCAGGTTTTTCCCTTCCCAAAAGAGAAGTCAAAGATCCATCTTCTGCGCCCATCAGTCCATCACATGGTGTTGTGGTTCGCCGGCAGCAGGTGCGGATGGCTGAGGTCTTGGAGAGCGAGGACTCAGATGAGGGGCCTGTGTGTGATGTAGGGATGGGGCCGGGACCATCAGGGAGTGGAGATTGTGGAGGCTGGCAGCAGTGATGAAGAGGTCCCCGAGGAGCCTGTACACAGCGTACATGCATGCAGGGCTGCTCGAAGGAAAGAGCAGCTGCAGCAGCATAGGCGACTCGGGAGTAAGGCTGCAAGGTGATGGCCCCTCCCTGAGAAGATAAAAGCCAGCTGAGAAGCTGGAGTTCTTTGCAGGAAGCAAAAAAGTTTTTGAACTCAAACCTTATTCGGAATATCTTGGTTGGTGTTTGGAGATTCTTTGTGTTTGAAATCTTTCTTAGTAACTTTATCTCGTGTTCTAGGCAGCCTTGCACCACCTTGGCAAGGCTCATTCTTATCAGAGACAATTAATTTGAAACAGCTTTTTAACCGGGAAGGAACAGAATTAATAAAGAATAATTAAAGGGTTTTGCTGTTACCTCTGTTTCGTGTTTGTTTCCTTGGAACAAGATTTGGGTCAGAACACATGGCCCATTCAAATCTTTGTCCCTACTGGAGACATCCCTCCAGTCACTCCCCTCCAGGTGCAGGGCAACATGTCCTTGACTCTCTGAGAAAAGATGTTGTTGAGTCTAGTCCTCTACCCAGGGGTGGGATTCAGCCAGTTTGGGCCAGTTCGCATGAACCGGAGGTTAAATTTACATCTCATTCGCCGAACTGGTAGTTGAACCAACCCGCCCACTCCACCCCACCCCGCCCCTCCTAGGAGTCTCCACATGGCCCATTTTCGATGCAGGTAAGTGCAAAGTCTGTGCAGAGCTCTGGGAGGGCAAAAAACGCCCCCCTCCCGGAAGTTCCGGAAGTCCAGAAACGGGCCTATTTCTAGCTTCCGGAGGGCCTCCAGAGCCCAGGATAGGCCATTTTCACCCTCCCAGAGTCCTGAGGGAAGCCTCCAGACTGTGGGGAAGGCAAAAAAAAAAAAAAAACAGCCTTCCCGGAAGTTCCGGTAGGCCACGCCCACCCCACTTCTACCCCACTATGAAATCCCCTCTCCCAAATTCCCAGACACGGAATGTGGCCGCCTCAAAGCTTCCAAGAAAAGAAACGGCTTCCAAGGCTGACACTCATTTGGTGAATAATGTAATAACTTCCATAAGTGGGTTAAAAGGATTGTGTGAACGTGCCAGGGCCAAGAAGGAGCATGGTGGAGCCTCTGCCCATAACAAGGGCTCACATTCATCGTTCTTTCTTGAAGAGCAAAAATAGCCATCCAGAAACTCACAAGGCTGAACTTCTCTCTGGAGAGAGACCATTGAGGAAATGCAATATCACAAAGCTATTTTTTTTAAAAAATAATAATAATAGGGGGGAGGAGAATCAACTGAAATTGCAGGAAATCAAAGATGACTTTGGAATAGTTGTTAAGCATTGCATTTAGTACACTCACAATGCCATCTGCTAAAGACTCGGCGATTCAAAGGAAACGCTTCTTACATAGCCACATTGTGCAACTTGACAATGTAAAAGCTGCTTTGAACACCCTACTTGAAATAGACTCGAGAAAGGTATCTTTGGCTCAGTCTCTTAATTCAGCTTTCCCTAACTTTGAGGCACCTAAAAAAAAATTTCCAATAATTTGTATTGTTATTTTCCAGCTTTAAAACATGTTAATCTTAATTTTAACAGTACTGTGTCATCATTATTATGCACATTGTTATACAAACTAATCTCATTATTATACAAATCGTTATTCAAACCAATCTCATGTAAATATCTCCATTTATATATCTTTATATACATTTATATATTTTTATCTGTAACTTCCTTGTTTCCTTTTATCTTTGTTTCTTTTACTCAACCAATTGTACCAATTATCCCAAATTTCATAATATGCTGACTCCTCTTTCTCTTTTGGTTTTAAGGTCAATTTATCCATTTTAACACAATCTAGAATTGTTCAAATTATGAATTCCACCTAAATTTTGAGAGGACAATAATTACCATATCTTGCTCCCTGAAGCTTCAAATCATGCCTTGCTCTCTGAAATGACCACAGACCTATTTTTATCTTCTTCTGTGTGGCGGATCTAAAATGAATGCTGTCAGTCATATTTTCTTATTTACCTATGCACCAATTAAAATACTCTTTATTCTTAATATTAAAAGAGGCAGGAGAGACTATTTCCCCAAAGGAAGAAATAGAGAAAACATGTTCTTAAAGGCAGGAAGCAGCCCCAGTCTTCCTTAATAGCCTGCAGCAGATGCCTGAAGTCTTCAGAGATGGATATTTTGTGCCCTTTAAGAAAGGCTGGGCCAATCTATTCACACGCAAAACATCTTCAGTTCCAGCTGATGGGATTAAGAAGGACAGGACAGGACCTTTAGGACATTACAGTTTAACAGAGTTGGAAGGGACCTTGTAGGTCATCTAGTCCAACTTCCCACCCAAGCAGAAGACCCTACACTATTTCTGACAAATGGCAGTCCAATCTCCCCCTGAAAGTCTCCTGTGATGAAGCTCCCACAACTTACAAAGGCAACTTCTATTCCATGGGTTGATTGTTCTCACTGTCAGAAAATTTCTCCATAATAGGATTAACCTACCACCATTGAAATAGCAAAAGACACAAGGCTCACTACATTGCACAACCCTCTGGAGCATCTCAAACACAAAATCCCAGAAACTTATCAAATTTCCATCCCACTCATTCAGCCATTTGGTCAGCTGTCCCAGAACTGCACACTCTTGTTAGTTCTGCTCATCAATAAATTTTCTTTCTTAAACAACCTTCATTTTATTCCTGGCTTGGAACTGGGCCTGATTTTTCTTCCTATACCTGCTTCCTCCCATTTTTCCTCATGAGATTCAAAGCATATCCATGTTCTTCTTTCCTTGCACTTGTTCCATTTAGTCTGGAACCTGGAACTGCAGCTCCTAATACATAAAAACATACAAAGGAATTACATAGAAACTAATCAAGAAGAGAAGCCACCTGGAACTAAGGAGAAACTTCCTAATGCTGAGGGAAATTAACCCATGGAACAGCTTGCCACTAGAAGTTGTGGGTGCTTCATCACTGGAGGTTTTTAGAAGAGACTGGAAAGCCATTTGTCTGAAATGGTATAGGGCAGAGGTCTCCAAACTTGGCAACTTTAAGACTTGTGGACTTCAACTCCCAGAATTCCTCCTCCAGTCATGTTAGCTCAGGAATTCTGGGAGTTGAAGTCCACAAGTCTTAAACTTGCCAAGTTTGAAGACCCTTGATCTATTTTATCTGTCTGTCTGTCTGTCTGTCTATCTATCTGTCTATCTATCTATCTATCCTATCTCTATCTATTCTACCTCTCTTTCTTCTCTTTCTCTTTATCCTGTCTTTCTCTCTCCCTCCCTCTCTCTATTCTATCTCTCTTTCTATCTATCTATTCTACCTCTCTTTATCTATTCCAGGGGTCTTCAAACTTGAAGACTTGTGGACTTCAACTCCTAGAATTCCTCCTCCAGCCATGTTAGCTCAGGAATTCTGGGAGTTGAAGTCCACAAGTCTTAAACTTGCCAAGTTTGAAGACCCTTGATCTATTTTATCTGTCTGTCTGTCTGTCTGTCTGTCCATCTATCTGTCTATCTATCTATCTATCCTATCTCTATCTATTCTACCTCTCTTTCTTCTCTTTCTCTTTATCCTGTCTTTCTCTCTCCCTCCCTCTCTCTATTCTATCTCTCTTTCTATCTATCTATTCTACCTCTCTTTATCTATTCCAGGGGTCTTCAAACTTGAAGACTTGTGGACGACTTCAACTCCTAGAATTCCTCCTCCAGCCATGTTAGCTCAGGAATTCTGGGAGTTGAAGTCCACAAGTCTTAAACTTGCCAAGTTTGAAGACCCTTGATCTATTTTATCTGTCTGTCTGTCTGTCCATCTATCTGTCTATCTATCTATCTATCCTATCTCTATCTATTCTACCTCTCTTTCTTCTCTCTCTCTCTATCCTGTCTTTCTCTCTCCCTCCCTCTCTCTATTCTATCTCTCTTTCTATCTATCTATTCTACCTCTCTTTATCTATTCCAGGGGTCTTCAAACTTGAAGACTTGTGGACTTCAACTCCCAGAATTCCTCCTCCAGCCATGTTAGCTCAGGAATTCTGGGAGTTGAAGTCCACAAGTCTTCAAGTTGCCAAGTTTGGGGACCTCTGGTATAGGATCTCCTGCTTGAACAGAGGGTTGGACTAGAAGACCTCCAAGCTCCCTTCCAGCTCTATTCTGAATTTAATCTTTTCTTCTGGAGACCTTCCAGTTTTGCAAATCAGTTTTTTCCATGGCAGCTAGGCTCTGTTTCATTTGCAAGCCGTGCCCTTCCCTAGATGTGCTCTTGCCAACCAAACTAATGGAGAGTGAAATTGGGGCGGAATGTCAGGGAAGTCTGTAGCTTTTATCTTTAAAACAACCAGTTGCATTCCTCTGGGCCTCTGGCAAGATTAAACAATGAGCTAACTAAAGCCTAGAATTTGGAGGGTTACCGGGACAACCTCCTGGTATTTCTCAAACCAGCCCACCAGGAAGGAATTGAATGAATTGGGCTGCAAACTTTCCTTCAATGGGTTGGGTAGCTTTGGAAGAAACCTTGGAGGTTGGTGAAGGCAGATTTCTTCACCTTTCAAGGCTTGGCTTCTCCTTCCCACCTCCCAGCATTGTTGGAAAGCTCATAGATCCTTCTTAAAATGCAATGAATTTAATGAAATTCAATGGTGAAAACAGTAAGATTCTAAAAATCAAATGCACAGGGATAGTATAGGTGCTGCCTAGCTCAATAGTAGTAACTGTGAGACAGATTTTGGAGTCCTACTGGACAACCATTTAAACGTGAGCCAGTAGTGTGCAGCAGCTGCCAAAAAAGCCAACACAGTTCTAGGCTACATCAACAGAGGGATAGAATCAAGATCACGTGATCACGTGTTCGTAATACCACTTGGTAAGGCCTTTGTAAGGCCACACTTGGAATCCTGCATTCAGTTTTGGTTGCCATGATATAAAAAAGATGTTGAGACTCTAGAAAGAGTGCAGAGAAGAGCAACCAAGAGGATTAGGGGACTGGAGGCTGAAACACATGCAGGAGCTGGATATCTCTAGTCTAATGAAAAGAAGGACTAGGGGTGACATGATAGCAGACTTCCAATATCTCAGGGGCTGCCCCAAAGAAGAGGGAGTCAAGCTATTCTCCAAAGCCCCTGAAGGCAGGACAAGAAGCAATGGATGGAAACTCATCCAGGAGAGAAGCAACCTAGAACTTTCCTGACAATGAGAACAATTAATCAGTGGAAAGAGTTGCCTGCAGAAGTTGTGAATGCTCCAACACTGGAAGATTTTTAAAAGATGTTGGACAGCCATTTGTCTGAAGTGGTGTAGATATCCTGCCTAGGCAGGGGGTTGGACTAGAAGACCTCCAAGGTCCCTTCCAACTCTTCTATCCTATCCTATCCTAACCTATCCTACTATCTTCTATTTAAAAAACTTTTAACAATGAGAATAGATGAGAATGATACTACAGCATCCAGATTTCTCCAGGGTTTAATGCCACGGAGGGAACAAAACACAGGAAGTCCTTGACTTACAATCACAACAGAGCCCGGCATTTCTACTGCTAAGCTAGACAGTGGTTAAGTGAGCTTACAGCCTTCAGCCCGGGGAGACCGAGTAGTTCCTCGACTTACGACCACAATTCAGCCAGGGGTGGGATTCAACTGGTGTTGCTACCGGTTCTGTGATTATGTTTATAGAGAGTAGAGTAGAATAGAATAGAATAGAATAGAATAGAATAGAATAGAATAGAATAGAATAGAATAGAATAGAATGTAAAGTAGATTAGATTAGAGTAGAGTAGAGTAGAGTAGAGTTGAGTAGAGTAGAGTAGAACAGAACAGAACAGGAATAGGAATAGAGTTGGAAATGGGAATAAGAATGGAATGGAATAGAATAGAATAGAATAGAATAGAATAGAACAGAACGGAACAGAATGGAACAGAATGGAATGGAATAGAATATGGAATGGAGAATAGAATTAGAAAATGGAATGGTATGGTATCAAATAGAATATAAAAGAACAGAATGGAATGGAATAGAACAGAATAGAACAGAACAGAATAGAATATGGAATGGAGAATAGAATAAGAATAAAATGGAATGGAATGGAATAGAACGGAACAGAACAGAACAGAATAGAATATGGAATGGAGAATAGAATAAGAATAAAATGGAATAGAATAGAATAGAATAGAATAGAATTCTTTTTTGGCCAAGTGTAATTGGATGCACAAAAATTTGTCTTGGTGCAAATGCTCTCAGTGTACATAAAAGAAAAGAGACATTCATCAAGAATCATCAGGTACAACACTTAATAATAGTCATAGGGTACAATAAGCAATCAAATCATACTAGGAAACATTAGGATACAAGCAACAAAGTTACATTCATACAGTTATAAACGGGAGGAGATGGATGAAAAGAAGGATGAGAGAATTAATAGTAATAGTAATTGTAATGCAGACTTAGGAAATAGTTGGACAGTGTTGAGGGAATTATTTGTTTAGTAGAGTGATTTGGTATTTGGGGGAAAAAACGTCCTTGTGTCTAATTGTTCTGATGTACAGTGCTCTATAGCATCGTTTTGAGGGTAGAAGTTGAAACAGTTTATGTCCGGGGTGTGAGGGGTGTGTAGATATTTTCACAGCCCTCTTTTTGACTCGTGCAGGATACAGGTCCTCCATGGAAGGCAGGTTGGTAGTAATTGTTTTTTCTGCAGTCCTAATTATCCTCTGAAGTCTGTGTCTGTCTTGTGGGGTTGCAGAACCAAACCGGACAGTTATAGAGTTGCAGATGACAGACTCAATGATTCCTCTGTAGAACTGGATCAGCAGCTTCCTGGGCAGTTTGAGCTTTCTGAGTTGGCGCAGAAAGAACATTCTTTGTTGTGCTTTTTTGATGATGTTTTTGATGTTAAGTGTCCATTTTGTCCTATTTTACGACCTTTCTTTGGCTTTATTGGAACATTCTTTCCTTCCAGACAGTCTGTTCAAGTGAGGATTTTACTCTAAAAAGGGACTGTAGAAACTTAACTTTACCCAATATAGTCTCAAATGGATCTACCTTCAGGTGTTTCCACAACCAGAATATTTTTCAGACGAGGTGGTATTCAGCCAGTTCTGACCAGTTCTGTAGGACCGGTAGCGGAAATTTTGAGTAGTTCAGAGAACCAGAAAATCCCACCTCTAACTGGCCCCGCCCCCATCTCTTCTCCGCCTCCCATTGAGTCCCAGCTGATTGGCTGGGTCTTCTTTGGTTGCCCTGAAAGAGGAGAATGGAGCTGGAAAGCAGGTTAGTGGGACAGGGAGGAAATGGGATTTTGCAGTAACCTTCCCCTGCCATGCCCACCAAGCCACAACTAGCAAGCCATGCCCACCAAACCGGTAGTAAAAAAAATTTGAATCCCACCACTAATCCAGCCGGTGGTCATGGGCCATTTTTTTTCCCCAATCCAATTTTCTTCACAGGGATCTTTTGAGGGGATAAAACAGAAGAATGATGTTCTCGCTGCCAAGAAATTCCTCCTTCGTTCTAGGTTGCCTCTCTCCTTGATTTAGTTTCCATCTGTTGCTTCTCCTCTTGCCTTCAGGGCTTCAAAATATTTAGCAACCACTTCTCTGCCCGGTTGCTAGGTGGGCGTGGCCTAGTCGGCCTCCTGCACCATGGCAGGGGGGCATTCTCATCCTTCCTGGGCTCCAGAGGCTTTCCTCAAGCCTCCAGGAGGTGAAAATGACCTCCCCGGGCTCCGGAGGCACTCTGGAACTTCTGGAACTTTCTTTTTTGCCCTCCCTGACCCTCCACACGGGCCCTACACTTACTTGGGATCGAAAATGGGCCATGTGGTGACTCCTGGGAAGGGAGGGATGGGGTGGGATTTTTCTTTGTGGCAGCCCATTAGATATTGTAAGACTTCTGTCATGTCTCCCCTGGTCCTTCTCTTCCCTAGACTAGCCAGGCCCAGTTCCTGGAACCGTTCTTCATGTGTTTGAGCCTCCAGTCCCCTAACCATCTTCGTTGCTCTTCTCTGTCTCAGCATCTGTTTTATATAACGGCGACTAAAACTGGATGCAACATTTCTAGGGCGGCCTTCCCAAGGCATTATAAAATGGTACAACAATGTTTTACCATTGGCATTTACCCCCAGCAAGATTGGCTAAGATGTCCCCTAATAGCCTAGCAAGTTGTTGGAAATGTAATTATAAACAGGGAACTTATTTCCACACGTGGTGGACATGCCCTCAAGCTAAAGATGATTGGTTTAAAATTAGGTAATGGCTGGAGGAAATTACAAAACAGAAAACTGAATTGAGACCAGAGACATTCCTGTTGGGTATATTAAGAGATAAAATAAGTAAGAAACTCCAATATATTATGTCGTGTCCGCAAAAAGAAGCTCTGAGTCGGTGACTATCATTCAAGCTCTTTATTAAACAGTTGTGAACCGAACCAGCAAAAAGGAAAAAGCCCGCGGCTTTTATCCTTTTCGCTGCGGCGGCCGCGGCCAATGGCAGCGATTCAAGTCTCCCGCTCTTGGAGCGAGCCAATCGCGGGAGACTTCAATCGGGCCAATCAGCGCGGCTCGCCTGGCCAATCAGAAATCCCCGCGCCTTAGCCAATCAAGGCGCGGGGATTTCGAGTATGCAAATTCAGGACAGAACACCCCTCCCCTCTTGGTATAGTCCATCACGTAGTGTAGTCACGCAGGTAGGCGGGGCTCCGTCTAGCCCTAGTTGACCTGCGCAACTCAGTTGCAAGCTGTATCTCGGCCGGAGCGGTCATCTTTTTGGCTGCTCCTCCCTCTGTGTGAACCGGCTGGATGATCGGGCCGGTTCGTTCTCCGTGGCTCCCGCCTGGGCCTACCGGGTCGGTTGAGCTACGGGTTTCGCCGCTCCCGCTTGGTTTCTCCGAGTCGGTTGAGCTGGCCAGGTGGTTCTTCTCCGGAGGGGACTCGCGATGGCTGCGTTCCGGTGAGTACTTTTGGATTTTTTCCTGCGCTATTTTATTCGGGTATTCCCTCCCCCCTTGGGTCGAGTCTTGGGGGTTGAGGTTTGTTGCTGTTCGTGACCTGAGCTGGTCGATGTGTCGTTTCCAGGCTCGCCCGTCGGTGGACCTGTGATTTGAGTGATGACGGCTGGGATCCATAGGGGGTCCCCCGTCAGGTTTTTTGCGTAGACTAAGTCACCGGGGGCAAATGTCCGGTATTTGGAACTGGAGTCTGGGGGCCGCTCCGGGTTGTATGTTGGGTGTAACCTGTCGAGTGGGGACCTCAGCTTCCTGCCCATTAGTAATTCGGCTGGGCTTTTGTTGGTAGTGGTGTTCGGGGTGATGTGTTGTATGAAGAGGAGTTTATTGATTTTGTCGTTGATCTCCCCGTGGTCCATTTTCCGGAGGGTTTTTTTTGTAAACTGCACCATCCGTTCCGCCCTACCGTTCGCCTCCGGATGCGCCGGTGCTGTTAATGTGTGGCGGATGCCCCTCTCCGCCAAGAACCTCTCAAAATCGAGGGAAGTAAACTGGGGCCCGTTGTCTGAGACGACGACGTCTGGGAGGCCGTGCGTGGAAAACAGCTTACACAGTTCTTTGATGACGGCCTCCGTGGTAGTGGATTTCATGTCGCTTACTTCCAACCAATTGGAGTAAGCGTCAACTGTGATCAGAAAAGTATGCCCATTCGTTGGACCAGCAAAGTCTAAATGGATTCTGGACCAGGGCCCCCTTGGTGTTTCCCAGTCCCGGATGGGTGCTGCGGGTGGGCTGGGTCTGGTCTCCTGGCAACGATGGCATTTGGCGACCCATGCCTCAATCTGTTTGTCCATCCCTGGCCACCAAGCGTAACTCCTGGCCAGGGCTTTAGTCCTGACGATGCAGGATGACCTTCATGCAGCATCTCTAAGACCCTCCCTTGCAATCTGTCCGGGATGACCACCCTGTCACCCCACAAAATACATCCTTTAAGCAGTGAGAGTTCAGTCTGGCGGTTTCTGAATGTTTTAATGGATTCGTCATTGTCCTTTTCAGGCCAACCTTTTTCTAGCCAATGTAGGATTCGCGCCAGACGCCTATCTTTAATAGTCTCCCTGGCAATGTCCGATGCGGTAATGGGTAGGTTCTCGATGCTAAGGGTGTTTGTCGTTGGTGCTGGGTCAGGATCAGAGTCTGGTAAGGGGGAACGGCTTAAGGCGTCCGCGTGCGAAATTTTCTTACCTGGCTTGTGTAACAGTTCGTAGCTGTAGGCTGCCAGGAACTCGGACCACCTTGTCATCCGCGGTGATAAAATGTTCGGGGTGGCTCGGTTTCCAGCGAGGATGCCCAGCAATGGCTTATGATCTGTCACAATGGTGAACGGGCGGCCATACAGGTATTCGTGGAATCGCTTAACGGCGGCAACTATAGCCAAAGCTTCTTTGTCCAGCTGGCTATAGTTCCGCTCCGGTTTAGTCAGAGTCCTGGAGAAAAAAGCGATGGGTGCTTCTCTTCTGTTGGGGAGGGTATGGCTGAGGACAGCGCCGACGCCGAAAGGTGATGCGTCGCAAGTGACAGCTAAGGGCAAGGTTTCGCTGAATTGAATCAGGACGGCGTCGGAGGTGAGGAGGTCTTTGGTTTTTTGAAAGGCGGCTTGCTCTTGTCTCCCCCAAGTCCAGGTTGCCGCCTTATCCAGGAGTCTATGCAAAGGCTCCGCCGCCGTAGCCTTTTGGGGTAGGAAAACATTATAAAAATTCAGCAAGCCTAAGAACGCTTGTAGTTCCGTTTTAGACTTTGGGGTGGGGGCTTCTTTGATGGCTTTCACTTTTTTAATTGTAGGGTGAATGCCATGCCGGTCTAGAAGGTAGCCCAAGAATTCCACTTGCTCTGTGCATAGTTGGCATTTTTCTCGTTTAACTTTAAGTCCCGTCACTTTAAATTTTGTTAAGACCTGTCTGAGTCGGTTTTCTAATTCGGCTTCGTTTGGCGCCGCCACTAATACGTCATCAAAATAGGGCACCACCCCCTCGATGCCCTGTAGCAAACGTTCCATCAGGCTTTGAAAGATGCCTGGTGCCACGCTGACTCCGAATTGGAGTCGGTTACACTTGAAGGCCCCCCGATGGGTCACGATGGTCTGGGCTTCCGCCGTTTTCTCATCTACTGGCAACTGCTGGTATGCCTGGGCGAGATCGAGCTTGGCAAAGACCTTGCCCCCTCCCAGTGAGTGCAGCAGATGTTGCACGATTGGGACTGGGTAGGCGCTTTGTTGTAATGCGCCATTTAGGGTGGCCTTATAGTCCCCGCAAATTCTCACGGACCCGTCTGGCTTGACTGGGGTCACTATAGGGGTCTCCCATCGGGCATGGTCTATCGGCTGCAACACCCCCTGTTTGACGAGCTTGTTGATCTGCTCGTCAATTTTAGGCTTCAGGGCGAATGGTACCCTCCTAGGTTTAAGCCGCTTGGGGGGAACCTTTGGGTCTAGGTCAAACGAGATAAGGGGCCCCTGGTACTTGCCCAAGCTTCCATCGAAGACTTCCTGGAACTCCTGGGCTAGCCGCTGTTCCCAACCGTCGTCGGTGACGTGGTTGACTCCTGTCAGCGCGATGTCAAGCGGGGCGAACCATTGTAAACCCAGTAAGCTTGGGCGGTCGCGATCGACGATAGTGAGTGGCAGTTGTTCGGTGCGGCCCTTGTAGGTTACATTAAAGCTCTTGGTGCCCACTACCGGGACGCGATTCCCTTGGTAGTCTTTTATAATGATTTTCTGGGTATGAATGTTCCTCTTATGGAGGGTGGGTACTAGCCGTTTAATCTCGCGCCATGCAATCATGGAGAGGTAGGACCCGGAGTCCACTTCCATCTTGCATGGTTGGCCTTCAATATGGACTTCAACGTGTACCTTTCTGGCGCCGTCGGAGATGGCGTGGCCGATGGTCACCGTCTGGTGTGTTTCTTCCTTTCGCCGACCGTCGCCGCCTCTTGAAGATCGCTGGGCACGGTCCCACCGACCATCCGGTTGGCGCTCTCTGGTCCTGGGCGGGGGGCTTTCCTTCTTCCGGTCGTGTTGTTCCCATTTGGGCGGGCTGCGGGTCTTCTTTTGGCGGCAAACTCGAGCGATGTGACCCCGTCGTTCACAATGCCTACAGATAGAGTCAAAAAATCGGCATTCTGACCTGGGGTGGTCGCCGCCGCACCCGGCACAGTTGGTCCTCGACCTACGACCTCTTCGATTCCGTTGGTCGCCGCGTCCCGTCTGCACGTGATGTATGTCCTCCTCGTCTTCCGACGTGCTGGAGGTTGACTGGAATTCTCCATAGTGTGCGGTTGATTCGCTTCTAGGGTCGGCCGACCTTGCCGGGTTGTTGTTTCCGCCCTTCGCGTCAGATCTTCGCATGCTGTCAGCAGACGAGCGGGTTGCTTCTGCGGCTGCGGCTGCGGTGAGGGCGTCTGCTAGGCTGATGTCGCCCTTGGCCATAAGCCGGCTCTGGAGTGTAGGGTCCCATAGGCCGAGCACGAATCGGTCTCTTATGAGGCTGTTCAGACCTTCAAACTCGCAGAGTCCTCCTAGGCGCCGCAGCTCGGCGACGAAGTCGCTCAATTTCTCGTCTGGTTTCTGATTTCGGCGGTAAAACTCGTTGCGCCGTATCAGGATGGGGACCTCGGGGGCGTAATGGCGCCGCAGTATAGGTTCGAGGACGTCCCAGTCCATGGCGGTTGCGTCTGCCGGCTTGGCCAATGCTTTGGCCATCTGGAAGACCTCTGGTCCGCAGTGAGTAAGGAAGACGGCGCGTTTTAGCGGGCCCAGGGCGTCCTTCATTCCGGCGCATTCAAGGTACATACGGAACCGGTCTGAGTACGATTCCCAGTCCTTGGTGGCGGGGTTGAAGGGGGCGGGCGGTGCTATCTTCGCCATCTCTTGCGCTGGAACTGGCTCTTGTTGGACACGGGGTTCGGTTCAGGGTCGGGATCCCACCTTCGTCGCCAGTGTCGTGTCCGCAAAAAGAAGCTCTGAGTCGGTGACTATCATTCAAGCTCTTTATTAAACAGTTGTGAACCGAACCAGCGAAAAGGAAAAAGCCCGCGGCTTTTATCCTTTTCGCTGCGGCGGCCGCGGCCAATGGCAGCGATTCAAGTCTCCCGCTCTTGGAGCGAGCCAATCGCGGGAGACTTCAATCGGGCCAATCAGCGCGGCTCGCCTGGCCAATCAGAAATCCCCGCGCCTTAGCCAATCAAGGCGCGGGGATTTCGAGTATGCAAATTCAGGACAGAACATATTATATTACATGGAATAACTGCAGCAAGAATAGCCTTTGCCCAGAATTGGAAAAGTGACAGCAGTCCCTCTGATATCATGATAATAAAAAAGGTTTTGGAGTGTGCAGAAATGGATAGGCTTTCAATGGAAATGAAGGAGAGAGAAGAGACAGAGTACCATGAAATTTGGAATTTATGGTATAATCGGCTGCAAGGTCAACATAAATAGAGAGATGAATGAAAAGTTTTGGTGAGATGAAATAATATGGTATGAATAAGCATAACTAAGTATAAATATGTAAATAACTACGTAAATATATGAAAACATGACATAAATCAAATGTAAAATAATTATAATATTTAGTAATATTCTACATACAAGAATATATCAAAGTGAGCGAACACTACTACAAATATGCTTCAATGAATGGAAATATGTTTTTTAATTGTACAATTTGTTTAATAAAGTTTTTTTAATTAAAAAAATGCCTTCATTAATTCAAAAAAAATAAAAAAAATAAAGTGGTACAACATGTGATCTTGATTTGATCCTTCTATTAATGCAGCCTAGGATTGCATTGGCTCTTTGCTGGCTGAAGCAAGATTAAAATTTCATTAATTTTTAATTAAAAAATTAAAATTCATTAAAATTAAATTTTCCTGGCGGAAATTTCCTGGCTGATATTCATTAAAATCAGGTAAAATTTCCTGGCTGAAATATAGAAGCTGTATTGCTGAAAGATAACTGCAATAATTTCATGGTTCTTATGCATCACCTATTCTACATGTAGCGGAGTGTCTGGTGGACAGCCTGGGGCCCCTGCAGAAATGGTCGATCCATACAAATTGCTTCTGGCTGTCAAAGTAAAACATTTACTCCCCTGGGGTCAAGAGACAGGCCCTGGAGAAGCCGAGGGAGAGAGGAATATCTGTGAGCTGTCTTCCACTCAGGGGACCAGGCTGTGCCAGGCTCAGAACAACAGCTTTATAATGCAATGAAGAAGTAGCATGTCTGGAAAGAAGGCATAATTCCGAGAACAGAGTGGTGTGGTTCGGGGAGGTTAAAAAAAAAAAAAACACTCTACATTTTGGAGCAACCTCACCTGAACTTATGGAAATCTCCTCTCCTCTCTTGTTCTCTGACAGTGAGAATAATCAACCAGTGGAACAGAGGTTGCCTTCAGAAGTTGTGGGTGCTTCGTCACTGGAGGCTTTCAAGAAGAGACTGGAGAGCAGCCACTTGTTAGAAATGGTGCCGCGTCTCTTGCTTGAACAGGGGGATGGATTAGATGACCTACAAGGTCCCTTCCCATTCTGTATTCTTTCCTTTCCTTCCCTTCCCTTCCGTACTCTTCCCTTCTTCCTTCTTTCCTTTTTCCTTTTCTTTCTTTTTCTTTCTTTCTTTCCTTTCTTTTTTCTTTCTCTTTCTTTCTTTCCTTCCTCCATCCCTCCCTTCCTTCCCATCCCTCCCTTCTTTCCTTCCTTCCTTCCTTCCTTCCTTCCTTCCTTCCTTCCTTCCTTCCTTCCTTCCTTTCTTCCCCCCACATTCTCTTACATTTTTATTTTTACAACCTGAGAGAATTAAAACATTCCAGGAATTGAAATTTAGGTTTAAAGGAGAAAAGTGTGCTCAGATAGCACATTGGAGAGAGAAAGATGGAGGGAGTGGGGAGAGGAAGGGACTGGAGAGGAAGAAAGGAGGGGAGAAAGGAGAGGAGGGGAAGGCAAGAGGAGAGGAGAGAAGAGATAGAAGGGAAGGGAAGGGAAGGGAAGGGAAGAGGAGAGGAGAGGAGAGGACAAAGTGGGGAGAGAGGAGGGAAGGGGAGGAAAGAGAAGAGAAGAGAGTGAAGGGAAGATGAGAGGAGAGGAGAGAAGAGAAGGGAGGGAAGGCAAGAGGAGAGGAGAGAAGAGAAGAGAAGGGAGGAAGGCAAGAGGAGAGGAGAGAAGAGATAGAAGGGAAGGGAAGAGGAGAGAGAGAGGAGAGGAGAAAGTGGGAGAGAGAGGAGGAAGGGGAGGAAAAAGAAGAGAAGAGAAGAGAAGAGAAGAGAAGAGAAGAGAAGAGAAGAGAAGAGAAGAGAAGAGAGAGTGGAGAGTGAAGGAAGAAGAGAGGAGAGGAAAGAAGAGAAGGGAGGGAATAGAAGAGGAGAGGAGGAGAGGAGAGGAGAGGAGAGGAGAGGAGAAGAGAAGAGAAGAGAAGAGAAGGAGAAGAGAAGAGAAGAGAAGAGAAGAGAAGAGAAGAGAAGAGAAGAGAAGAGAAGAGAAAGTGGAGAGTG
>CM066331.1:210061474-210204984 GCA_033807585.1 Hydrophis major | reverse complement strand
CCTTGCTCTGTCTTTTCCAAATCATCGTTCATTTAGGATGAGGAAAGGGAGCAAGAGAGCCAAGTGTCAAACGAGACCCGGGTTTCAAGCGCTGGCTTTGCAGCTTTCCTCTCTGTTTTCTTTCTCCATCGCCCCAGGCAGACGATGGATTAAATGACATCTGACTCACCCGAGAATCTCCCAGAATTTGCCTCCAAAGGACACAATCAAGTTTGCAGCGGTGTGTGTGTGTGTGTGTGTGTGTGTGTGTGTAAACGATGCCCGTTTGCTCAGCTCAAACAGGAAGCAGAAATGGAATTAAATATCATTTCGAGCAAGGATCTCCAACCTAGGCAACTTTCAGACCTGTGGACTTCAATTCCCAGAATTCCCCAGCCAGGCATGGTAGCAACTTTAAGATTTATGGACTTCAATTCCCAGAATTCCCCAGCCAGGCATGGCAGCAAGTTTAAGATTTCTGGACTTCAACTCCCAGAATTCCTCAACCACTAGAGGTCTCAAAACTTGGCAGCTTTAAGACTTGTGGACTTCAACTCCTAAAGTTCCCCCAGCCAGCATGGGGAATTCTGGGAGTTGAAGTCCACAAGTCTTAAAGTTGCCAATTCTGGGAGTTGAAGTCCACAAGTCTTAAAGTTGCCAATTCTGGGAGTTGAAGTCCACAAGTCTTAAAGTTGCCAATTCTGGGAGTTGAAGTCCACAAGTCTTAAAGTTGCCAATTCTGGGAGTTGAAGTCCACAAGTCTTAAAGTTGCCAACTCAACTTACAAACACTTGTTCAGTAACCCTTCAAAGAGAACAATGCTGGAAAAAAAGGGGACTTATGGCTGCTGTTCACACTTCAATGACAGGTGCGCCATTCCCCATGGTCATGGGATCAAAATTTGGACACTTAAGCGTGCATTTACAACTGGGATCCTGTGATCACTTTTTGAAACCTTCCCAGCTAGCTTCTGACAAGCAAAATCAAGAGGGGGAGGAGAGAGACAGGTTCACTTAATGACCACATGCTTCACTTAACAATGGCAGTGAGTTCCTTCAGGTGTTTAAGGGAACTGTTGGAAGAGATCGCCGAGGAGAACCAAAAGTTGTGATCCTTTGAAATCCATATGTCCTATATAGCCTTGAGCAGGGGTGGGATGCTACTGGTTCACACCAGTTGGGATGAATTGGACATTAATTTTACATTTGGTTCGCCGAACCGGTAGTTGTGACGACTGGCTGACCCCACCCGTCCTGCCCCTCCCCTCCCAGAAGTCTCCACGCAGCCCGTTTTGGATCCCAGGTAAGTCAGGGCCCGTGCAGACGGCATAAAATGGGCCTCCCAGAAGTTCCAGAAAGCCAGAAATGGATCCATTTCCAGCCTCCAGAGCGCCTCAGGAGCCTGGGGAGGCCATTTTCACCCTCCCAGAGGCCATTTTCGCCCTCCTGGAGGCTAGAGGAAAGCCTCCAGAGCTTGGGGAGGGTGAAAAACAGGCCTCCCGGAAGTCCTCTGAAAAGCCTCCAGAGCCCAGGGAGGCCATTTTCACCCTCCCGGAGGTTTGAGGAAAGCCTCTGAAGCCCGAGGAGAGCAAAAACACCCCCCCACACACCATGGTGCAGGAGGCCAACTAGGCCACGCCCACCATGGCCACGCCCACCCAGCAACCAGGCGAGAACCTCTGGCCTTGAGAAATATGCCGATTCATCCCTAAAGTAACCATGGTTTGAATTCCACTGTTTTTCCCTTCCCAAAACAGAGCGTACAGTATACAGTGTAGGTAGTCCTCAACTTATGACCACAGTTAAGCATCAAATTTCCTTAGCTGCTGTAAGGGAGAGAGTTGTTGAGGGAGTTTTGTTCCAATTTTTGACTTTTTCTTGCTGCCGTCGCTAAGAGATTTGCTGCCATTGGGAAGTTTGTCACACGGTTTTTAAGTGAATCTGGCTTCCTCATTGACACTGCTTGTCTGAAGGTCTCAAATAGGGGATCACATGACCCCAGGACACTGTGACAGTCATAACTATGAGTCAGTAGCCAAACAGCCAAATTTTGATGGCGTGATCATGGGGATAGTCCAACAGTCTTAAGTAGAAACGGCCATATGTTGGGTTTTTTCAGTGCCATTGTCATGCTGAACCATCATTAAACAAACTGCCATAAGTTGAGGACGACCTGCATATCAATCTAAAAGCCCACATAAATAACCAGCAGGCCTGTTGTTTACTGTCACAATTTTCTCCATCAATGCACAATTAGCTGCAGGGATTTTGAAGAGCAACCTCAATGACTCAAACAGTCCCTGGCCACTCCCTGCTTTTTCCAAAAATCCGCTCTTTTGTGCCAAAAGAAACAAGACCGATTTTATTTGATCCATGGCTCAGGCCAAGGTCAGGGCTGACAGGTGACAACGGCGCAGGTAGCCTTAATTAAAAGGCAGGACTGGATTTCTGCTTGCAAAATCGGAGAGCTGTTCAGTGACTCAATGACAGAATAACCGAGTTGGAAGGGACCTTGGAGGCCAATTAGTCCAACCCCCTGCTTAATCAGGAAACCCTAGACCAGTGGTGGAAAACCTTTTCATTGTGGTGTGCCAAAAGCATGTGCGTGCCGGCACCCACATGCAATCCGCCCCCCCGCCCCCTGCACATGCATGTGCAATATCCTCACCCTACCCCTTACCTGAACTGCACATGCACATGCCTCCCTGCTGATTTTCGGCCCGTTTGAGACAGTTTTCGCCCTTCTGGAAGCTCGAGGGAAGCTTCTGCAGCCTCAGGAGGCCGAAAAATGGGCCTTCCAGAAATATAGGAAGTGCCCATTTTCAGCCTCTTGGGGGGCCTCTGGAGCCTGGGGGAGGCCTTTTTTGCCCTCTTGGAGACTTGAGGGAAGCTTCTGCAACCTCAGGAGGCCGAAAAATGGGCCTTCCGGAAATACAGGAAGTGCCCATTTTCAGCCTCTTGGGGGGTCTCTGGAGCCTGGGGGAGGCCTTTTTCGCCCTCTTGGAGGCTTGAGGGAAGCTCCTGCAGCCTCGGGAGGCCAGAAAACGAGCCTTCCGGAAATACCAGAAGTGTTGAAACAGGCCTGTTTTTCGGCCTCCCGAGGCTGCAGAGGCTTCCCTCAAGCCTCTAAGAGGGTGAAAAGAGCCTCAAACAGGCCAAAAATCAGTTGAGCGGCGCGCACACATAGCTCTGCATGCCACCCGTGGCATGCAGACCATAGGTTTGCCTTCACTGCCCTAGACCAGTGGTCTCCAACCGGTAGGCCGCGGCCCACCAGTGATCTGTGAGAACATTTTGGTGATCCGCAGAAAAATGTCACCCTCAGAGCAACCCCCAAAGCAATTAATCCAGGCTGCACAGGAACACAAGGCTGTGTATGTATATACACACCCACACCCACACCCACACCCACACACATGGGTGGTGCAGTGACCAAGAGATGGAGCTCTGGCCTCACAGTCAGGAGGCTGTGAGTTCAATCCTAGGCAGATATTACTCTCTCTTTATTCATGATATGAATATATCTGCCGAACAAGGAAGAGTATCTGGCCATTAAAACACTTTGCTAGCTTCATCCAGTTGCCCAGACTCCACCCTACAAGGGTTTGTGTGGTTGTTAAAAGATGATGGTATGTTGGTATGTATGTATGTATGTATGTATATACATGTGTGTGCGTGTTTTTGTGTGTACAGGTAGTCCTCAATTTACAACAGTTTGTTTAGTGAGCATTCAAAGTTACAACAGCACTGAAAATTGTGACTTATGAGTTTTTCCACAGTTGTGACCTTTTCAACATCCCCACGACCACGTGATCAAAATTCAGATCTATCTATCTTTCCT
The DNA here is from genome assembly GCA_033807585.1 of Hydrophis major. Classification (NCBI taxonomy): domain Eukaryota; kingdom Metazoa; phylum Chordata; class Lepidosauria; order Squamata; family Elapidae; genus Hydrophis; species Hydrophis major. The sequence continues at coordinate 210,201,165 of CM066331.1, read as the reverse complement.
ATAGTCTAGCTCTCAATTAATATGCTGACTCTTTCCTTGGTCTCTGCAAATGCTTATTGCTATTCAGTCCTTTTAATTTATTAACTCTATCAAATTATTTATGAAGTGCTTTTCATCTGGATGACATTTGAAAGGATGTCTTCTTCTCTATATAAAAGGGACTTCCGAGCCATCTAATTACAGATTCACACAAACCAATCAGAAATAAAAATAAAATAAAATGAGAACGGTTTCTAAAAACTGTAGGAGAAATAGGATTTTTACTTGGTGGCAACTTAATTTATAGCTTTGTTCAGCTGAGTTGAACCAAGCCTTACAGCCTAGTCATCTGAGCCATAAAAATCTGGAATATTTTGATTGCATTTGACATAGTAAAGCTGCTTCCTATCCCAAGTTTTCCATCAGCTATTTATTTCTATTTCATCCTCATTTTTTTTACGATCATTACAACCATGTCATGATAAGGATAATGACAGGTCCATTGATTATAGGATATTTATGATACCCAAAATAATCACACTATTGTAAACAATTTCTCTCTTTTCCTTCCAAGATGCACCCCAAACAAGGCAAATTATCCTGGTTAAGTTTCCAGAATGATTATAGCTTCTGACATCATTTTTCTGTTTTATTATTAATCTACCTTGCGTTTTGCAATACAGGTAGTCCTCGACTTATGGCCACTGCTGAGTCCAAAATGTCTGTTGCTAAGGGAGACAGATATTGTGAGTTTTGGCCCCATTTTACAATGTTTCTTGCCACAGTTGCTAGGTGAATCAATCACTCCAGAAGAGGATCACACAGTGGTGGGATTCAGCCAGTTCGCACCAGTTTGGAAGAACCGGTTGTTAACTTTCTGAGCAGTTTGGACAACTGATTGTTGGAAGAAATCATGAGGGCAGAGAACTGGTTGTTAAATTATTTGAATCCCACCACTGAGATCTCATCACCCCGGGACCCAGCAACCATCATAAATACGAGCCAATTGCCAAGCATCCAAATGATCGGCCAAGAGACTTCAATCCCTTAAGTTTTGTCATTATTATCAATACTGTCCTTAGGCATGTCATCTCACATGGGGGGGGGCAGCAGGGAGGGGAACCACACCCTCCCTGAATTCAGCAGGACTTATTTTGTGTTTTTTGTGTTTTTTTAAAAAAAAATTATTGGTTTTTAAAACAAACATAGACAAACAAAACATAAAAACATCAAGCCATCTTCCATATATATACAGCGTGTCGGTTGGTTTACAAATTGTTTTGTGCTTCCATTTCGTAGTCTTCAATTACAATTACATTGTATGTATTCTCATATTTTCAATCAAGTATTAAATACATTAATATCATTGTTAATCAATCATTTGACTATACTTTTATTCATTCATGTTTTATGAAATAATCATATTTTACTTAATTTGTTTTATAACAGTTCATATTATCATCTCAAATCTATCCTACAATCATTTTGTAGATATAATAAGAAAAGAATACATCTTGATATATTTATTATTTTCTAAGAATCTACACATTTCATTACCATGTTTTATTGTCTAACCATTGATAGAATAGATCCCAAATTTTATAAAATTGCTTATCATCTTGTTCTCTGAATTCAAATGTCAATCTACTCATTTCAGCACATTCCAATATTTTCTTAATGATTTCCTCCTGTAATGGTATTTTCTCATTTTTCCAGTTTTTGGCAAAAACAATCCTAGCCGCTGTTAATACATTTACGATCAGGTATTTCAATTCTTTACTATATATTTCCGGTAAAATTCCCAATAAAAATATCTCTGGTTTCAAGTTTATATGCTTTTTTGTCATTTTTTCCAACCACGTGTGGATTTTAGTCCAATATTTTTTAGCATCCGGACATGTCCACCACATATGGTAATATAAGCCAGCAGGATTTATTTTGATTGTAGCCTAGACTGACAACAGCAATAAAAACACCATATTTTGCATACGCAATAAACCACGTTTAAGCTAATATTTATTATGTTGATGTCCTTGTGTTTTTTTAATCTTATTTTTTAATTGGTTGTAAATCAGTTGCAGTTGTCAGAGAGAGAGAGAGAGAGAGATGAGAGAGAGAGAGTAGATGATAGCTAGACAGAAAATAGATAGATAGATAGATAGATAGATAGATAGATAGATAGATAGATAGATAGATAGATAGATAGAGATGAGAGAGAGAGTAGATGATAGCTAGACAGAAAATAGCTAGATAACTAGATAGATGATAGACATAGACATGATAAATATAGATTAGATAGGTAGGTAGGTAGGTCGATAGATAGTTAAAGATAGATAGATAGATAGATAGATAGATAGATAGATAGATAGATAGATAGATAGATAGATAGATAGATAGATAGTTAAAGATCGATGGATAGATAAATAGATAATGAGAGGGAGAGAGAAGATAGACAGAAGATAGACAGACAGACAGACAGAAAGATAGAAGAGAGAGAGAGATGATAGAGATTGATAAACGATACAGATAGAGATACAGGGAGAGAGAGAAAGAGAGAGACCGATAGACAGAAAGACAAGCAAGCAGATAGCCGGGGGGGGGGGGGTGTTTGTCTCCGGAGATGCCAAGAAAGGTAAATAACAGGGGCTTACTGAAGACCCACATTCTCCCCTTCCCACGATACTTCTACTCGGCTTGGGGTGGCATCCCCTGGCAGTATCCCCTCATCCAAAGTCCACCTGGCTTCTTGCCTGGAGGGCTGAGCCAAACCTGCCCCTTTGGATCCCTCCTAGCCAGGGGTGGAAAAAACACCACGCATCGATCCCACCAGCCGGGTTAAGCGGGTCGTGAGAACGCAGCTTCCCTCCCCCCACCCTCCACTTGGCCCTGCCCAGCGGGGTGAGTGGCTGGGCGGGGACCCCCATCCAGGCGACAGCCGCGCCGCCCAATCGGGGCACGGTCAAACCCTCCAGCCACTCCGAGAACCGGCCGGACCTTTGAAAAGCCAATCGGCTCGCCGGTTGGCCCCGGCGGCCCCGCCCCCTGAATTCGCCGAGCCGCAGCGTACCTGGCCAGCCGCGCGGCAGAGTTCAGTCGGGCTCCAGGCAGCCGCGAGGAGGGACGTGGGGCTTCGCGGCGGGGCGAAGCGAGGGGAGCGCCGACGAGAAGGAGCGGGCTCAGGGAGGCGGAGGAGCCGGTCGCGCCGCTTTTGCAGACTTTCTCCCAGCCGGGAGCGAAGAGCAGGCAGGCAAACTCCGGACGCCCATCTCTCCGGCTGGCCGCTACCTCGCCCGGCGTCCGGTCCGGACCGGGAGACGCTCTTGCTATGCTCAGAGGGGATCCTGCCGCCGCCATGCGCCGGGCGCTGCGGTGGCTGCTGCTGCTGGCGGGGTTGCTGGGTTCGCCGCCCTGCGGAGGTAAGGACCGCAACGGGCGGGGGGAGCCTCCGGGAGCCTCCGCTGCGGCGAAAGGGAGGAAAGAAGCAAGGATGGAACCGCGAGACCCATCGTTCGGTTGCAGCAGAGGATGATGGGCTTGACGGGGGTGTCCCTTGTTCGGAGGAAATCAAGAGTAGGGGGCTCCGGGGGGGGGAGTCGTTTCGTTTCCCTCTCTTCCAGACCGGCAGGTGAGGAAAGAATCCGGGTTGGGGAAATCTGTTGGCTGGGTTCACACGAACTAAGCTTTAATAACCCCGATGGGATTGAATGCGGGTTGAATCTCTTCCGTGGGTTTGACATGCCGTGCGGACTAGCCTGGGTTGTTTTTAAGGGCTCTGGGTCTGGTGGGAACCCAGAGAAAAGTGGGGTGGGGTGGAATTAAGGCAAGGGAGTTAAGGGTATTGTGTGAATGCAGAATCCCTGGGACTTTTGGGGAGTCCCTTGAAATCCACAGAGGTTTGCAAAGTGCTTCCAAGCAGGGTTGGAAGGCACTCTTGGGGTTGGGGATGACGTGGTTGATCAGAGCCGAAGCAAAATATGATATTAAAAATGTAAGTTTTAGACAAGGTATTGGAAGTCGTGGTAAGCAAAAGCTTGTCTAGTGAGTTTCTGATTGAGTATTGATTTTGCCAAAAGTGACACACCTGAGAACAAGGATTAAATTCCCACTCAGGTAGAAGCTTTCCTGGGCTTTTTTGCTCCTCTTTTCTAGAAAAATAATCCAGTGACTAGCTTCTTTCTAGAACAGGGGTGTTCAACAGGGGCTGGGAAACGATATTCCAGGGGAATGTGAAAGCTTGAGTTTAGAAGTTTCAAAATTATAGTGCATATGTATAATTATATGCATATAATTATTATTTTTAAAGGGGTACGAGAATATATTATTCTAGGAATGTGGGGTATAGAAAAGGTTGGGGGCTGCTGTTCTAGAACATCTCAATTCCTACCTGGACACTTTAACCTGGCTAAGTATTCAGATCATTAATATAGTGATAGGATAGAATAGAATTCAATTCTTTATTGGCCAAGTGTGATTGGACACACAAGGAATTTGTCTTAGTGCAAATGCTCTCAGGGTACATAAAAGAAAAGATACGTTCCTCAAGGTACAATAGGAATAGAATAGAATAGAAATTAGAATAGAACAGAATAGAATTGAATTGAATTTAGAATAGAATGGATTAATAGAATAGAATAGAACAGATATTGGATGAAGAGTAGACTACAATAGAATTCTTTATTGGCCAAGTGTGATTGGACACACAAGGAATTTGTCTTTGGTACATAAAGTGTACATAAAGAAAAAATAAAATACTTTCCTCAAGAATCGTAAGATATATCACTTAGTGATAGTCATAGTTACTAATAAGCAATCAAATCATACCAGGGAATAATAAAACAATATAAATTATAAAGATACAAGTAACACGGTTATAGTCATAAGTTGGAAGAGATAGGTAATTGGAAGGATGAGAAGAAGAATAGTAAAACAGTCTCACTAAATAGTTTGACAGTGTTATGGGAATCAGTTGTTTAGCAGAGTGATCACATTTGGGGAAAAAAAACTGTCCTATCTCTATCCATCTGCTCAAAATGTATATTTTCCCCCTCCTCTCTCCAATGTTCCTGATTCTGTTGGATCGAGAGTATCCAACGTTGGCAACTTTCAGGCTTGTGGACTTCAATTCCCACCATTCGTGCTGGCTAGGGAATTCTGGGACTTGAAGTCCATAAATCTTTAAAAGTTGCCAACGTTGCATACAGCTGACCTAGTGGATTGGAAAAAAGCACCACCTCGACAGTTAACATATGTTAAAAGAGCAGTTTGTTTCATGTCAGATTTTGATTGTGTCATCATCGGTGGCCTGTTAGAGTTTAGCATTTGTGGCAATATTGTGGGAGGCTGGCATCTCTTGGAAGCCCATCCAGCAGATTGTTGGTTTGGATAGGATGTTAGGTGATGACGGCTGTTTTTATTATTTGTTGACCCGGGTTTTGTGTGTTGTGTGAAACCCACTTATTCTTAGGTTGGAAGATCTGGGTTGAAAGGGAATGGAGGTAGGGTAACATCCCCCAAAATCTGCAAAACTGACTGAAATGGTTCAGCAAATAAGAAGGACCAACACATGGTTTAATTCTTGGCAGGATGTAATCCTCATCTGATTTAATGTCAAATGCTAATGGTGCTGGGTGATAAGTTTATGCCGTTTTCTTGGTGGCACTCAAAAGTGACCTTAGATGGTGCCATGATGTAAAAAAAGATGTTGAGACTCTAGAAAGAGTGCAGAGAAGAGCAACAAAGAGGATTAGGGGACTGGAGGCTAAAACGTATGAAGAACGGTTGCAGGAACTGGGTATCTCTAGTCTGATGAAAAGGAGGACCGGGAGAGACGTGATAGCAGCCTTCCAATATTTGAGGGGCTGCTCCAAAGAAGAGGGAGTCAAGCTCTTCTCTAAAGCCCCTGAGGGCAGGACAAGAAGCAACAGATGGAAACTCATCAAAGAGAGAAGCAACTTAGAACTAAGGAGAAATTTCCTGACATTGGGAACAATTAATCAGTGGAACAACTTGCCACCAGACGTTGTGAATGCTCCAACGCTGGAAGTTTTTAAATAGATGTTGGCCAGTCATTTGTCTGAAGTGGTTTAAGTATCCTGCCTAAGCAGGGGGTTGAACTAGAAGACCTCCAAGGTCCCTTCCCACTTTGTTATTCTATTCTATTCTATTGTAGATTCCTGGCTTCCAAAATCACCCAAAGTCTGCTTTATGCTGAAGTCAGTCCCCCAAACATAATGTCCTTGCAATGCTTGTGTATTGTAATAATGCTAGTTTATTGATACGCCTGTTGAAAGTTTGATGGAAATTGGTCAAATAGGGAGGGGCACGGAAAGGACTCTGCTAGCAGCTTTGAACCTGAAGACAACCAGAGTTGATATTGTGGAGAAAATAGCCAGGACAAATTGAATTATTGCTTGTCTAAATTTATAAGGTTGGATGTTATCATTTTGTTTGCTTATTTGTTTCCCACCTTTATTTTATTTTCTATAAATAACTCAGTGTGGTGAATATATCTTACACACTTTCCTCTTCCTGTTTTCCATACAACAACACCCCTGTGAGGTAGTTTGGGCTGAGAGTGACTAGCCCAAAGTCAGCCTGATGGCTTTTGTGCCTAAAGTGGGACTAGAACTCACCATTTCCTGGTGATTGGCCCAAAGTCACCCAGCTGGCTTTCATGGCTAAGCTAGGACTAGAACTCACCATGTCCTGCTTTCTAGCCTGGTGTCTTAACCACTAGACCAAACTCCTGTTCTGTTTATGACTGCAGACACTTTCTGTACTTAGAATATGGGGTGCCTTCCCCCCAATAAATCTTCCAATTGAAAAGCCAGCCCGTCTAGATTTTTACTACTATGACATCCCTTGCCCTCGTGTGCCAACCCTAGATGAAAAGTCACACCATGCAAAAATTGTTCATTGTGTAAGTGTGGTTGTGTGTGATATTTATTTGACTAGCAGTCTGTGTCATTTGACTTTGTGAATTGGATCACAACTAGGAATCTTGGCTGTGGTTGGAAGCCTTTGAGAGAGATTGAACATAGAATAACAGAGTTGGAAGGGACCTTAGAGGTCTTCTAGTCCAACCCCCTGCTTAGGCAGGAAAAATTACTGTTTCAGACAAAGGATTGCCCAATCTCTTCTTTAAAACCTCCAGTGTTGGAGCACCCACAACTTCTGGTGGCAAGCAGTTCCATTGATTAATTGTCCTCACTGTGAGGAAGTTTCTCCTGAATTCCAGGTTGCTTCTCTCCTTGATTATTTCCATCCATTGCTTCCTGTCCTGCCTTTGGGTGCTTTGGAGAATAAGTTGGCTCCCTCTTCTCTGTGGCAGCCCCTCAAGTAATTGAGCCCAGAATTGCAATCGAAAATCATTGCAATTGTAAGGTTAAGGACTTACTTGATCGGACACAATTTTTCAACATTTTTTTTTTTTTTTTTTTGGTGGTGAAATGGTCTGAACCGAATCCATTTTGACCCGTGGAATATTTTGGGGCACAAAATGGTGGCCTTGGAAGATGAGGTGAACCTTGTGATCTTCCATGGGGTGGGGGTGGGGGGTTGGCTGGATGGCGGCATTCAGGTGGTCTGCTTTAACCATGTTTGGAAGAATCTGTGGACTTTGGCTGGGCGTGGCAAGTCTGAAACCAGGGTACTATATTTGGTCAATTTAGGTTTCCACAAACTGACAAAACCCTGAAGCCAATTTTCCACCTATTCCATTCAGAAGCGAACATAAATCCAGTTTAACTTTCATGGAGCTCAAACAGAATGATCATCCTTCAGCAATTTGGAAGGTCATTTTAGAAGATTTTGGGTTCACTAAATCTGTACATTTATTCATCAAATTCATATGCCACTTGTCTCGTGGTATGAGGTGATACTAAATGCGTGCCTAAAATTGTATTTATTATATTAAATGATCGGGGTTAGGAATATGGGGAGCTCCAGAAATGTTTAAGCTCCGGTGCCCATTACCTAGCCAAATAACCAGTGGTGGGGGGTGATGGGAGTTGTAGTCCACCGACATCTACCCAATCCAGCCATAGAGGAGAATCTATTTTTTGCTTAGAAAATACAGCAGACGCTTTTTGTGAATGGCTTCTCCTTTCTTCCTCCTAACTTTCCGTAAATTTGAAGGCCGTTCAAGGTTCATAGAGTAGATGATTATTAAGCCCGTGTGCCTAAATTTTATTGTTTATTTTTTTACTCCTTGTTTAGTTGGCTTCCTATACCGCTTCGAATTAGCCCAAAAGAAAGGGGGCATAAAAATGAGGGGAATGTATTAATTAAAGGGAACTTTCAGAGAACTGCACCTTGCTGATCCCATCCTGTTTCCCTGAAAATACAACCTACCCTGAAAGTAAGTCCTAGCTGGCTTCTCCATTGACTTCTGACAAGTCAAGTCAACAGATAAAGTCAGATTTACTTAACCGTGTTAATAATCAAAGAACTGTAGGGATTCACTTTATGACTACGGCAAGAAAGACTGTGTCATGCCCCTGTTGGAGTCTGAATCTGAGGAGGAAGCTGAACAGCTGACAGGGAGTGGGAGTGTGGCTCCATTGGCTGTGGAGGAGGCTGGGGAAGGGCAAAGTCCGGCTGGGCAGAGCAGGGAAGAGGTAGAACAAAGGAGAGGGAATTCGGAGGAAGATCCAGGCCCACCCTCTCTTCATCCTAGGACATGCAGGGAGGAACTGAGAAGAGAGCAAAGTAGGTTGCATGGCTTATGGGGGAGGAAAGGGCCCTGATTCCCTTCATTAGCTACAGCTGGGAATGAGAGTTTAAAACAGCTGCAAGCTGAGTGTGGCATCTGCTGGGAGCAAACATGACTTTATCCTGTGTTGTGGTTGCTTATCTGTGTTCCTGGAGTCTTCCCAACTGTGTGGAGTTATTGCTGTGCCTTCACATTTGGAATTCTTGCTCCTGGCCTGATGGACTAATTACCTCATTTTGCCTTGATTGGACTTATAATTACAGTTTTTGTTGACCACATTTTGGACTTGATTCTGTGCAGCCAAAGGCTGTTCCTGGGAGCGTTTTTCTCCAGCAGGACATTGGGGGAAAAGCTGGAGATAATAAAGGGTCTTCCACTGATTATTTGACTGTGTTACAGGCTGTAAAATGGGGCAAAATTTACTTCACAGCTATCTCACCTAGCACCAGAAAATTTGGGCTCAATTGTGGTCGTAAATCGAGCATCACCTGTATTTCAGACAAACTTTGACCACATGCTGGTGTTCAATCGGCCTTCCATCCTTCCGAGATTGATAAAGTGAGAACCTTGATTTTTAGGGGGCAGATGCTGTCTGTGTAAAGCACTATGAAGCGGTATATAAGTCTATTGCTTTTTGCTATTCTCCAGAAACTTTCCAGTGGCAGTGGGTTGATCTAGATGACCTTTGAGTTCCTTGTCTTTGAAATTCTGGGAGTGGCACCTGAAACCTGAGCCACTCACCTGAACAGGTGCTCCCAACACTCAAAGATAATTTGGGGGCGATGCGAGTGGTAACAATAGTGCTTTTCATCTCCCTCTGAACAATCTGGGTTGCGATATGAGAATGTGAGGAAGGATAGCTTGAGATCTTACATAAGTGGATTTTTTCTTAATTTTCTGATTTCCAGCCCCTTCTCTGAGCTGCAGTTGTGACCTTGACAAGTCATTTCATTCCTGCTGCTGCTGCAGGGGCTGTGTGTTTGTATATGGTAGTGTGCTGTGCAGCCATTTGGACTACAGTATCCAGACACCACATCCAGCCTTAGCCAGGAAACGGGGATTATGGAAGCTGAAGTTCAATATATCTGCAGGCAGGGTAGATTTGGTTGAAATCAAGTTAAAAGCCAATGCAATCCTAAATTGCATTATCAAAGGGATACAATCCAGATCAAGGGAGGCACTAATACTGTAAAGCTTTAGTAAGGCCACACCTAGAGTACTGCATCCAGTTTAAAAAAAGAGGTTGAGACTCTGGAAAGAGTGCAGAGAAGAGCAACCAGGATGATGAGGGGACTGGAGGCGAAAACATATGAAGAACGGTTACAGGAACTGGGCTTGGCTAGTCTAATGAAGAGAAGGACCAGGGGAGACAGGACAGCAGTGTTCTAATATTTGAGGGGCTGACACAGAGAGGAAAAAGGGGGTCAAGCTATTTTCTAAAGTGCCTGTAGGCCAGAGAAGGAATAATGGATGGAAACTGAACAAGGAGAGATTCAACCTGGAAATGAGGAATTTTCTGACAGTGAGAACAATCAACCCATGGAACAGAAGTTGCCTTCAGAAGTTGCTGGAGCGTCATCACTGGAGGCTTTCAAGAAGAGATTGGACTGGCATTTGTCAGAAATGGTGTAGGACAAGGGCCTTCAAACTTGCCAAGTTCAAAACTTGTGGACTTCAACTCCCAGAATTCCTGAGCCAACAACATGACTGGAGGAGGAATTCTGGGAATTGAAGTTCACAAGTCTTAAAGCTGTCAAGTTTGAAGACCCACTAGTGTAGGGTATCCAGCTTGGGTGGCAGATTGGGCTAGATGACCTACAAGGTCCCTTCCAACTCTGATGATCTGTAAGTCGATTTAAATCACTAGTAAAAAGGTTTGATTTAAATCAACTTGATTTTTAAAGGGCCATTGTCAACTCTGTCCTGCAGCGGCTCTTCCTCTGACCCACTGTTGACTCACCGACAGTCCCATTCAATTTAATGGGACACAACAAGGTGAGGGATGTGCCAGGCAGCAGGTGAGTGGATGCCTGTTAACAGGCACTGCCATGATGGGTCTGAAATGACAGGTGCCCTTTAATATTATATTGATAAGCTGCTTTGAAGGTTTCACTTTCATTTTTAACTGCTTGCCTTTCCTCCTTACCCTTAATGCCTAGTGGCACAGATGCTTTTCTCTCCAAATGATCGTACAATTTGTAGCGTGTATAGATTTGCAAAACAATGGGATGATGGGATATTCCTGAACTCTGTTTTATGATTTATTATCTCATGGTGACTGCGAAATGCATCAATGTGTGAATGCATCCCTGCAGGGCACATTATGTCAGCTTGCAGAGCTTGGATTCATGGAATGAACTTACCCAAAATGTACATATTCCAGAATATTACAGCCTCCTCATGCTACATAACTAAGCTCCCTTTCAGGCTGAATAAACTAAATTATTAATGGATTTTAAATAGAAAACTATCTTTAGATAGATTTTTCACTCCAAAAGCATTTTATTAAAATAAATTTTATAACAATAAAAAAAATCTGATTTAAATCAAAATAAAAATAGTACCCATCGATTTTTATCCACCCTGTCTGGAGGGCCCATTGCAGGTGATTTACTAGAGAAATAATTAATGGCCAATCTTTTTAAAAAAAATATATCCATATTTTCTATTAGATTCTAATAGGCTTGGTTTGCAAAGGATGCTGGCCTTTTCTACATTTCCATATTACATCAAACCTAAATTAACCAAGCAGGCTGAGTCATGCTCAGGCATCCAAACTCTCATCTAGGTTTTGTGTGAATGAAGCAGTGGTGGAATTCACAGTTTTTTTACTACCAGTTCTGTGGACGTGGCTTGGTGGGCATGGCAGGGGAAGGATACTGCAAAATCCCATTCACTCCCCACTCCAGCGGAAGGATGCTGCAAAATGCTGTAACTTCGTTGCTTGCATCCTTATGATTTATATGGACTGTTTCCTAGTATGATTTGATTGCTTATTGTATCCTATGACTATTATTATAAGGTGTTGTATCTTATGATTCTTGGATGAATGTATTTTATTTTTCTTTATGTACACTGAGAGCTTATGTACCAAGACAAATTCTTTGTGTGTCTAATCACACTTGGTCAATAAAAGAATTCTATTCTATTCTATTCTATTCTATTCATCCCCCTCCCCTCCCCACTCCACTAACCTGCTTTCCAGCTCCATTCTCCTGTACAGGGCAACCAAAGAAGACCCAGTTGATCAGCTGGGAAGGCAGAGAATAGATGGAGGCTGGGCCAGTCAGAGATGGTATTGGCTGGTTCTCTGAACTACTCAAAATTTCCCTTACCAGTTCTCCAGAACCAGTCAGAACCTGCTGCATACCACTTCTGGAATGAAGGCTGTGGAAACGGGTTGTAAAAATGTTAGCTGTCATTTTTCTCTTTGGTGGCTTAACTCATTGAGTAAACTGAGACCCTGTTTCAATAGTCTGGGGAAAATGTCAATAAATGAGAGCGTTCTGGTATCTAAAGGTAAGTCCTCAACTTACAACAGTTCATTTAGTGACCTTTCAAAGTTGCGAAAATGTGACCTACAACAGTTTTTCATAGTTACGACCTTTGCAGCATTCCCATGATTACCCGTGATCGAAATTCAGATGCTTGGCAACTGGCATGTACTTATGATGGTTGCAGTGTCCCAAGGTCATGTGATTCCCTTTTGCAACCTTCAGGCAAGCAAAGTCGATGGGGAATTCCAGATTCATTGAACAACCGGCTTACTCATTTAACAGCTGCAGCTCATTTAACAAATGAGGCCATAAAAATTCATAAAAAAATATTAAGACTGTGCAGAAATGGACAGATTGACATTAAAAAGAAAAGAAAAAGAAGACGCAGAATATTTTCAAACATGGGATTTGTTTTACAATAGATGTAGAAATCAGGAACTGCAAAAGGATTGTTATGTAAGCAAATTGATCCAGGTAATAAGCTGTTCACAAAGCAATTATGTATGTAAAGAGAAAATCTATGTATGTAAAAGCGAAATACCCCTCATGCATCATCACAAAATCACCAGAACTGTAAAGCCTACAAACTTGAAATTTAACGCGTATTTTCTTCTTGGCTTCTAGGTGCTCACTAAGAAAGGATTTTTTGAAATGACGATCAGAGCATTAATATTTCCTATATTATTATCATTAACATGCTCTGATGCTAAGGAACTCTACTCCCCCTCTCCACCTGAAAAGAAATCTGTTCCAAATGCAAAACACAAGCAGAGGAGAGGAGTTACAGTTTCAGTTTTAGTTTCATAGCACCAAGCAGCTTTAGTACAGAACAGTTGAGCTAAGTCCTGCCCAGGCTCCCTGCTGTCTCCTTCTTGCTCACACAGCAAATACTGTTTCAATTTCCAAACAGCCCTCTACTCTCTCACACACGGATAAGATGCTAGCCAGATGGATATCGATGGATGCTGGTAGACAGAGGCAGAATTCTCCCCCCCCCCCCTTATTTTCCTCCCCAAAAACTAAGCCCAACCACATAGTTTCGTAGCGAAGCACAGGTATCGAGCTAGTGTATAAATAAATTGTTTAAAAAAATTAGTAAAATGGGACAAAGGTCATTTTACAAATTTCTCACTTAGCAAACATAAATTCTGGGCTCCATTGCTGTAATACTTTGAGGACTACCTTTATTTCTTTAGGTTGGACTGTCACGTTCATAAACCTTCCAGCCGGCTTCCAACAAGCAAAGCCAATGTGGGCAGCCCGGTTCGCTGCATGATTAACGTCTGCATGATTCACTTAACAACTGGGACAAAAAGGTCGAAAAATAGGGCTCAACCAACTTAACAACTGCCTTGCTTAGCTATGGAAATTTTGGGCTCCATAATCGTAAATCAACGATTATTTTTAATCCCAGTGTCTACAGAAAGAATCAAATCAGAGCTGATCATGCTGGAGAAAATAATCCGTGGTTGGATCATCATCTAATGTCTTTCTCGGCTGCTTCCCCAATCATTGTTTGCTGGGAAATTATAGGAGCTGAAGTCCCATAATCTTAAAGTTGCTGGGGTTGAGAATACTCATCTAACCTAATCTAACCTAGTGTCCTTTTCTGGAAGTGACTATATCTTTTGCCTTTATTTTATGTTCATTCATTCCCCTATTCGTCTTCCTCCTTTCCCAAACAGTTCTGAAATATTCCAGTTTTCCTGGTGATATTCACTCCATCTAATCATAATCTAATCATCACTGTTCCTGACAGTTAGAACAAATAACCAGTGGAACAACTTGCCTCCAGAAGTTGTGACTTCTCCAATGCTGTGTTGTGGTTTGCCGGCAGCCTGTGCAGATGGCAGCAGAATCGGACAGTGGGGAAGAAAGGGGATCAGTCCAGGAGTCTGGAGAGGAGTCAGATGAGGTTCCTGCATCCAATGCAGGGATGGGGCCGGGACCGGGACCATGTGGGAGTGGGGTGCTGACTCTGGAGTCTGGCAGCAGCGAGGCAGAGGAACAAGGGGAGCCTGTTCCCATTGTGCGTATGCGCAGAGCTGCCAGAAGGCGAGAGCAGCTGAGACAAAAGGAGCGACTGGGGAATAAAGCTGGGAGGTGATTGCCCCTCCCATAAGGTATAAAGGACAGGCAAAGGTGATGAACCTTTTGCAGGACGCAAAGTTGTTCATTCTGTTCAGATTAATCCTTGAAGCTCTATGTGGACTTTGTACTTTGGTTGGTTTTTTTATAGTTCATTTGGCACTTCTGTTGTTGGCAGCACTTCACAGGAAAGAAAAGTGGGTGCTGATCTCGAGGGACTATTTGAGATTCATTACCGGCTGGGAATGAAAATAATTCCCAGCGTTGCAATAAAATAAGACTTGTTTTTAAAATAAACATGTGTGTAATTACAGTCTCGGAAGCCTTGGTCAGAACACACTGGAAGTTTTTTAAGGAGGGATTGGTCCGAAATGGCAGAAAGTTTCCTGCCTGGGCCAGGGGTTAGACTAGAAGACCTTCAAGGTCCCTTCCAACTCTGTTATTCTAAGTTATCCTCTATGTTATTCAAATTTCCACAGAACCAACACATAAAATATTGCCCTTGCTCCATCCTACGGGTCCCAAAATCAGATAATCTCACATCCTGCTTTTTTTCTTCTTCTCTCGTCACAGATCTTTCTAGCACACTGTAGTTGGAGGGGTGGAGTGTCAATAAACTTAAACCAATTAAATTAAATTTTGAAAATACTTTGTCTTCTTCTGATTTTACACATCGCTTTTATTACAAACGCTCCTCATTCTCTTCTTTTCTTCCTCCCTTTAACCCAGTTTCATACTTATTGGGCATTCGTAGCTTGCTAATTTCAGCTTGGTGCAATTAGAACATGTGTTGGTGTTCCCAATTGCAGAACTGGGGCGGGGGTAGAAAAAAATTAAATGAATTGTAGACTTGCCTCGATTTTGGTAGACATTGTTTGAAAATGCACCTTTCCCTTATATATAGAAAGTATATCATCTACGTACAGCTATGAAGGAGAAAGAGCTAGAGGCTGACTACAGAGGAGGAGGAGGAATATAATATAACAACAATTTACTAAACTTATATGCTATCTGATCTTGAGTGGTTCACAACCATCAAATAAAGAAATTGCTAATAAAACCAATAAAACATCAAAAATGCAGAAACCACACATGAATATGCAAGCTGCATCACATTTCTCCGTGACTCAGCCTATTATACTCTTTTATCTATAAACTGCAAGGACGATGGCTTGCAAGGTAACGTCTAGATAGAAAGCCTAGCTTGCATAAAGTATGCAGCCAGGTTTAAAATAAGCAATGTAGGAATGGAATAGAATAGAATAGAACAGAATAGAATAGAATAGAAGAGTTGGAAGGAACCTTGGAGGTCTTCTACTCCAACCCCTGGCTCAGGCAGGTAACCCTCCACCATTTCCGCCAAATGGCTATCTAATCTCTTCTTTAAAACTTCCAGTGTTGGAGCTTTTATAATTGCTGGAGGCAATTTGTTCCACTGATTAATTGTTCTCACTGTCAGGAAAATTTGCTGCAGCAGTCATAAATTTGAAAAAAAAGGTGATAACTTTAAACTGGTCACTAAAATGGACCGTTGTAACTCAGGGACGACCTGCAGTTACATCTGAACTTTATTTTGCCCTGTTGCAACTCTAGTGGCTTCTCTCTCCCCACTCCCCGCCTTTCTCTCTCTTTCTCTCTCCTCTCTCTCTTTTTCTTTCTCTCTCTCTCCTCTCTTTCTCTCTCCTGTCTCTATTTCTCTCTTCTTTCTTTCTCTCTCTCCTCTCTTTTTCTCTCCTCTCTTTCTCTCTCTCTCTCTCTCCTTTCTCTTTCTCTTTCCCTTCTCTCTCTCTATGAGTCACTGATGCAGAAACATACTCCCAAACTGTTATCCCCAGGCAGCTTTCACATAGTAAAGAGATTGTAAAATTCCTTCCGTGCGCCGTTTTGAATTCCACACACCTACACAGTTGGAACTAAGAGTGGCTGAGCATTGCCAGTCTCCCTTGGACCCCCTCCACCCCACCCCACCCCAGTGACTAAGTCACAAAGTCATCTGAGCGAAGGCCCACGAGAGGCCACTTAGAGTTGGTGCCAACATTCCTAGGAGGAGAAGAGATTAACCTGCTCTTCTGTCCAGCACTTACGGCTGAGTCATGGCGGTGGCATCCTTGCCATGTGCCAAAGAAAAAGAAAAAAAAATTCTCCCCAGGGAAAATAAATTATGACTCTAGGTGGCACTTCCGATCTTCGAAAAGCCCCATCAGGTGGCCTGTAAGAAGCCCTCCAAAGATGGCGGCCCTGAAGGATTCCGGGCCAGCCCAGCTACCTTGCAAAACGCTCAATTTTCGCCCAAGTGACTAAGGGAAATAGGTAGGCCTCGTCTAACGAGGAGGAGAACGGAGGGGGACAACATGATAGCAGTCTTCCAGGACCTGAGAGGCTATCACGGAGAAGAGGGCGGGGAGGACAACCTGTTCTTCAAAGCACCTGTGAAGAGGTAACAGATAGAAATCTATCCAGGAGAGATCCAGCCTAGAAATAAGGATAAATTTTCTGACAGGAATGGAATGAAAAATAGAACAGAGAGGAGAGGAGGGGAGAGTATGGAGTAGAATAGAATAGAACAGAGAATAGGAATAGGATAGAATATGGAGAATAGAATAGTAATAGATTAGATTAGATTAGATTAGATTAGATTAGATTAGATTAGATTAGATTAGATTAGATTAGATTAGAACAGAACAACAGAGTTGGAAGGGACCTTGTAGGTCATCTAGTGTAGAGTAGAATAAAATATAGAGAAGAATGGAATAGAATAGAATAGAATAACAGAGTTGGAAGGGACCTTGGAGTTCTTCTAGTCCAACCCCCTGCCTAGGGAGGATACCTAAACCACTTCAAACAAATGATTGTCCGAAATCTTTTTAAAACTTCCAGTGTTGGAGAATCCACAACTTCTGGAGGCAAGTTGTTCCACTGATTAATTTTCTAACTGCCAGGAAATTTCTTCTTAGTTCTAAGTTGCTTCTTTCCTTGATTCATTTCCATCGAATGGAATGGAATGGGAATAGGAATATAGAATAGTTTTAGGACATAACAGTTGAGCTAAGCCACGCCCAGGCTCCTTGCTGTCTCCTTCTTGCTCACACAGCAAATACTGCTTCACTTTCCAAACAGCCCTCAACTCTCTCACACACTGACAAGATGCTAGCCAGATAAATACCGATGGATGCTGGTAGGCAGAGGCATTTTTTTTTTCTCTTTATTTTCCTCCCCCAAAACTAAATCCAACCACATAGTTCCATAGCAAAGCACGAGTATAGAGCTAGTTATATAGTCCCTTTGTCATAACCCTCTGGCAATATACCCAACAAAAAATATTTCTGGTTTCAGATCTATAAGTTGCTTAATCGTCTTTTCCCAACCAAGTATGTACTATATTTTCATCCAATATTTCCTTGCTATATTGGGAAAATTGAATCTGTATGCACCAAGTTATCCTTGCCATTAGCTAAGCTGGTATTTCCCTGGAAAGGAACATTGGGCTGGGCAAAATCTTGCTCCCCAAAGGTTAAAAGCCTTTGAGATCAAAGGATGTTTGGTGCTGAGCAATTCTTTTTAAGATTGCTCGGCTGTTTATTCATTTCTATTGGGCAAATCAGATAAGTTTCTCTTGGAGGCCGGGATCGGAAGGGTGTTTCCCCGTCCAGTCTAAAATGCAGGAAGATCACAAAATGCCTCTCCCCTTGAAGACCCGAAACGGGGAAGTTGATAAATTGAAATAGATCATGCTGTTTATTGTGATTGAATTTCTTCTCTCCCCCTCCAAAAGGCTCCAGAAAATATTTTTAGCCGCCTCCGAAAAATAAATAATGAGGGTGTGCAAGTGTCAAATGGGTGATGAATATGAATTGGTCATTTAGGAGTAGAGAGGGGTCTTCTGTTTAACTAAACCTTCACACAGAGGAGTAAATGCAGGGTTTGCCATCCTTGCAGCACCCGTCTGTCCAGGAGAATCAAACAATTCATGGACAACTTTGAGGAAACGCTGAGTTACAGTTGCATCACCTATAACAAGGATTTTCCAAGTGTGATACAAATGCAAACTCTAATTGATTAATTAAATTTGCATGCTACCCAGTTGACTATGGGCAGCTGACACCACTCCGAACAAAAATATCACAACATTAATAATGAGAGAGATGACAAAATGACTGATGTTACGCATCTCATCATCATCACCTTTTAACGGCTCCATATAATCCCTTGTGGGGTGGAGTCTAGGCCCCTGAACGGAGCTGAGTGTTTCCTGGCCGGATGTCCTTCCTGTCACCGATGTGGAGTTATATTCAGATATATTCTCAATGTGCTCAGAGAGAGAAATATCTGCCACTACCAAGGATCAAACTCACAGCCTCCTGATTGTGAGGTGAGAGCTCCGCCTCTAGGCCACCGCACAGTGTTATGCATCTCATTGTGTGTAAATTTTCCTTTTGGGGGTATTTTTGCTTTATGATGTACTTAATTCATTTGCGCACTAATAGATACAAGTAGTCCTCGGCTTACAGTTGTTTGTTTAGTGACCGTTTGAAGTTACAAGAGCATTGAAAAAAAAGTGACTTATAACGAGTCCTCACGCTTACGACTGTTATAGCAATCCCTATGGCCATATGATTAAAACTACCCTTGGGCAGTTGGTATGCATGCATGATGGGAATCTGAAAAATGGTTTGCCCTTGAAGCAAGAGGCATACCCAAAATATGACAAGGGTGATTGGCCCAAACCCAACCAGTTGGCTTCATGCCTAAGGCAGGACTAGAACTCACTGTCTCCTGGTGATTGGTCCAAACTCAGCCTGATGACTTCATGCCTAAGGTGGAACTAGAATTCACCATCTCCTGGTGGTTGGCCCAATATCACCCA
Source organism: Hydrophis major (assembly GCA_033807585.1). NCBI lineage: Eukaryota > Metazoa > Chordata > Lepidosauria > Squamata > Elapidae > Hydrophis > Hydrophis major. Next base: position 210,182,024 of record CM066331.1, on the reverse strand, counting down.
GCCAGCTTTCATTCTTAGGCAGGACTAGAACTCACAGTGCCTGATAATAGGCTCAAATCACTGAGCCAGCTTTCATTCTTAGGCAGGACTAGAACTCACTATCACCTGGTTTTTAGGTCAGCATCTTTACACAACACCAAACTGCCCCTCATAAATGATTACAATCACTGAGCCAACAGTCAAAAAAGCCAACGCAATCCTAAGTTGCACTAACAGGGATACAATCAAGATCAAGTGAAATAGTAATACCACTCTATAAGCCTTAGTAAGAACACACCTAGAGTACTGCGTCCAGTTTTGGTCACCACACTATAAAAAAGGTGTTGAGACTCTAGAAAGAACGCAAAGAAGAGCAACCAGGATGATTAGGGGCCTCGAGACTAAAACATTCGATGAACGGTTGCAGGAACTGGGCCTGGATAGTTTAGGGAAGAGAAGGACCAGGGGAGACAGGAGAGCATCTTCCAGTATTTGAGGGGCTGCCCCAGAGAGGAAGAAGGGGTCAAGCTATTTTCCAAAGCACCTTTGAAGGCCAGGCAAGGAATAATGGATGGAAACTGAACAAGGAGAGATTTAACCTGGAAACAAGGAGAAACTTTCTGACAGTGAAAACAATGAACCCATGGAACAGAAGTTGCCTTCAGAAGTTGTGGGAGCTTCATCCCTGGAGGCTTTCAAGAAGAGACTGGACTGCCCTCTGTCAAAAATGGTGTAGGGTCTCCTACTTGGGCAGGGGGTTGGACTAGATGACCTACAAGATCCCTTCCCCAACTCTGTTATTCTGCCACCTGTCATTTGAGAAGAGCTCCTGTGTCCCAGTCAGACTGAGTGTCCTCCAGGTATCTAACTATCAATTCCCAGAATTCCCCAGCTGGCAGGGCCATAGCTGAGAATTCTGGGAGGTGAAGTCCTGAAGATGTTCTGATTGGCCTGTTTTTAGATCTGTTTATTTTTCTGGCCCTTACTAGCTTTGGGAACCATCCTAGTCCAAAGCCACATCATCTCTTCTAAGTTTCTGCATCTGATTGAACCCCAAAATATTTAATTGGCACGCTTGATTCAAATGTATATCCTGCCAGATAGCTCACCAGAACGCTAAACCGGGACCATAGTTAAGACAGAGACGTAGCCATAATGTGATGGAGTAAATTACCTCCACCCACTCCTTTAAATTTTGAATTTATTTTAAATCTGAGATTTTTTCCGTAACTGTCTACAGTTACTCCTTGACTTACAACCATTCATTGGGCTGCCACAAATTTACCACCATTCATTGGGCTGCCACAAAGAAGAGGGAGGGGTCAAATTATTCTCCAAAGCACCAGAAGGCAGGACAAGAAATAACGGATGGAAACTAGTCAAAGAGAGAAGCAACTTGGAATTAAGGAGAAACTTCCTCACAGTGAGGACAATTAACCGGTGGAACAGCTGGCCACAAGAAGTTGTGGCTGCTTCATCACTGGAGGTTTCTAAGAAGAGACTGGCTAGTCACTTGTCTGAAATGATATAGGGTCTCCTGCTTGAGAAGGGGGTTGGACTAGAAGACCTTCAAAGGCCCTTCCAGATTCTATTATATTCTATTATTATTTTATTCCTATTCTATTTTATTCCTTATTCTATTCTATTCTATTCTATTCTATTCTATTCTATTCTATTCTACTCTATTCCTTATTCTATTCTCAATAAAGATTCTATTCTATTGTATTCTCAATATTTTATTCTATTCTACTCAATAAAGATTCTATTCTATTCTTATTATTGTTTTATTCCTATTCTGTTCTGTGACCATTTGGAGTTACAGAAGCCCTGAAAAAAGTGACCTATGACCATTTTTCACACTTAATGACCCTTGGACATTGGAAAAGACAGTCCATGCAGACTGGGCATCAGCCTGTTCGGTATCTTCTAGGATGCTGTCCTAAGAGGGCTCGCTCGGATGACCTTCCAAGCCCCTCATCTTTGTCCTCTTTTGACAGCCCTGGGAACGGGCTCCACAATGGAGGAAGAGGGCGATAGGCAAAGAAGGAAGGCGAATGTTTGGAGAAGATCCAGCTGGCCCCATGGGGTTCCTCTGGACCTGGGGCATGGCCTCGAACTCCAGGCCAAGCTGCCAGGAAATGGGCATGGTGGCCGAATCCAACACAGGAGGCGGCAGTCCGAGAGGAAGGCGAGGTCCCCAGGGTGTTCCAGGGAGCCAGGAATATTGGTAGAGAGACAATCGTGCCAAGGTCAGAGGACCGGGGTGGGGGGTGTCTCGCTTGACAATGCAGATGGCCTTGGGAGGGCAACGGCGCATTGGATTGTTTGCAAGGAATAATAAATTAGGACTGCAGAAAAAACAATGGCTACCAACCTGCCTTCTGTTGAGCGACCTGTATCCTGCATGAGTCAAAAAGAGGGCTGTGAAAATATCTACAGACCGCTCACATCCCAGACATAAATTGTTTCAACTCCTACCCTCAAAATGACGCTATAGGGCAGTGATGGCTAACCTTTTGGGGTTCCTATGCCAAAAATTGTTCACCCCCTCCCCTCTGCGCATCCCTCCCACCACCACCCTTACCTGCACTGCACCTCACAGTTGATTTTTCGGCTGGTTTGAGGCCTTTTTCAGCCTCCCAAAGGCTTTTCAGGCTTTTCAGGATGAATTATAGGCCCATTTTGTCACTTCCGGTATTACAGGAAGTGATGAAATGGGCCTATTATTCGTCCTGAAAAGCCTTGCAGAGGCTTTTTCCAAGCCTCTGGGAGGCCGAAAAAGGCCTCAAACAAACTGAAAAAAATCAGCTGTGAGGCGCGGGCATACGCAGTGAGGTAAGTTTGCGGCTCGCGTGCCAGAACAAATGGCTCTGCGTGCCACTTGTGCAACGTGTGCCATAGGTTCGCCATCACGGCTGTAGGGCATTGCACAGCAGAACAACTAGACACAGGGACAGTTTTTTCCTGAACGCCATCACTCTGCTAAACAAATAATTCCCTCAACACTCTCCAACTATTTAGTAAGACTGTATTACTATTACTCTTCTAATCCTTCCTATTACCTGTCTCACTGATGGCTAACCTTTTTGGGCTCTGGTGCCGAAAATTTCTTGCACGCTTGTGCATGCGCTCACGTGCCAGCACTCAGAAGGCAGTGCGCATGAGCCCCCCCCCCCCCACGCCTCCTGTGCATGCACACGCAATCCCCCCACCTGTCCCTTATCTGCACTGCACATGCCTCCCAGCTGACTTTCAGCCCATTGAAAGCCTTTTTCGGCCTCCCAGAGGGAAGCCTCTGCAGCCTTTGGAGGCTGAAAAATGGGCCCATTTAGTCACTTCTGGTATTTCCGGAAAGGCCTCAAAGGGGCCAAAAATCAGCTGGGAGGCATGTACATGCGCAGTGCAAGTAAGTTTGGCTGGGGCTCGCGTGCCCACACAAATGGCTCTGCATGCCACCTGTGGCAGGCATGCCATAGGTTCGCCCTCACGGACCTATCTCTTCCCACTTATAACTATAACCACGTGGCTTGTATCTTTACAGATTATATTATTTTATTTGTTTCTTAGTATGATTTGATTGCTTATTAGTAACCACTGACTAAGTGTTGCATCTTATGATTCTTGATGAGTATATTTCATTTTTTTCTTTTATGTACACTGAGAGCTTGTGCACCAAAGACAAGTTCCTTGTCTGCCCAATCACACTTGGCCAATAAAAAAATTCTATTCTATTCTTTGCCCATGAGCAAGAATTATTGGGAGCACAAAAGAGACAAAAGTCATAGAAAAGGAAGAAGTTAAATTGCTCTGGGATTTTAGAATTCAAACAGTCTCTTAACTTTAAAATTGTAAGATGGGTGGACTTCATCTTCTGGATTCTGGGAGTTGAAGCCCGCCCATCTTAAAATTGCAGAGTTTGGGAACCGCTGCTCTAGATCAAGCCATCATCTCAAGCCATTGCTTGGTGTGCATCATGCCATAAAAAGACAATGGCTGTGTTTTGCCCTCTTGAGGTTGAAAAGTTTTGTCTACCCTTGAGTGGAAAGGGAACTGCGGGGTCAAAGGTCCAGCTGTCCAGCTCTGGGTTGGTAGCCAAAGCAACAAAAAAAAAGGAAATACCATAGGAAGTCAGGAGAGTCATTAGCAATTTGATTCCAGGTCAGTGAGCCAGAATAGGCTTGGAAGAAGGGCAAGTGATGGCAAGTGCTTTATGACATCATTGTTGTACAAAGGGCCCCATTGACCCCATTCGGACAATGACATGACTCATAGGAGGTAGCCATGTGTTCTTTGAGATCCTATGAAAGGAAAGGCCTCAGGATTTTCAATTACAGTTATATTCCCCCAAAATAAGTCTGGTTCTTCTATTAATTTTTGTTCCAAAAATTTTCTGGTTGAGGCTTATTTTGGAAAAATACAGTATTAAATGCATCTGGAGGATTACCTTAACTGGGGCTTATTTTGGGGGTAGGGCTTATATTATGAACATCCTGGGAAAATGCTAGGGCTTATTTTTCCAGGTGGGTCTTATTTTGGGAGGGGGGAATACAGTATTGTGGTTGATTTGTCATTATTTGATTTGGATCAACATCTCCACCAGCTTTCTCATCGTTGGAGTCCTCAGCTTATGACCGCCCTTGAGCACAGAATTTCTCTTGCTCAGTGAGACCATTGTTAAGTGGGTTTTGTCCCATTTTTGTGACCTTTCTTGCCGCCGTTAAGTGAATCACTGCAGTTGTTAAGTGAGTAACAATGGTTGTTCAATGAATCTGATTTTCCCATTGACTTTGCTTGTGAGAAGGAGGCAAAAGGGGGGCTGTCCTGTGACCCCGGCACACTGCAACTGTCATAAGTATGAATCAGTTGCCAAGCACCTGAATTTTGATCACATGATTGTGAGGGTGCTATTCTTCCAAAGCACCAAAGGCAAGACAAGGAACAATGGATAGAAACTAACTGAGGAAAGAGAAGCAACCTAGAACTGAGAAATCTAACGGTGAGAGCGATTAACTTGCCTTCAGAAATTGTGGGTGCTCCAACTTTCTCCAACTTCCTTGCTCCAACAAGGCTTTCAAAAAGAGACTGGAGAACCATTTGTCTGAAATGGTATAGGCCAGGGTCTCCTGCTCAAGCAGTGGGGCAGACTAGAAGACCTTCAAAGTCCTTTCTATGTTCTTTCTAGAGGTGAAATCCATGGGAAGGAACTGATCCTCCTTTCCCAATCTGAGTCTGCCCCATGGAGAGAGGAGTTGAAAAGTCAAGAGGCTGCCTTGATCCCACAGTCAAAGCCCCTTCCTATTGTTCATGGGAGGCCCATAAAGGCAGCTGATGTGTTAAGGAAACAGACGCATTTGAACTAAGTCAGGGCTTAGGCCCCTCAAGCACCCGATCACTGGACTTTCTCAATGCCTTTTTTATTCAGAGGCAGCTGGCTTGTTGCTAAGTCTGAGGAACCATTTGGGGCACCCACAAAAGTCCAGCTGGCCATTTGGGGACGACTACGGTTTATTTTTACATTTTATTTTATTATTAGTTCATTTCATTTTAATATTTCATTGTATTGTATTGTTATGTTATTGTAATTTTAATTCCTTTTTATTGTATTGTATTGTGCTGTTATTTTGTTTTATCCTGGGTTTATTATTTTTATAAATAACTGATGGCAGCAAACATACATAATACTCCCTTTTCCTCCTGTTTTCCTCAGAACAAGAACACTGTCAGGTGGGTTGAGCTGTGAGGGAAGGAGGGGCCCAAAATTACCTAGCCAATTGTCATGCCTAAGGTGGGACTAGAACTCACCGTCTCTTGGTGATTGGCCCAAAGTCACCCAACCAGCTTTCATGCCTAAGGCAGGACTAGAACTCACTGTCTCCTGGTGATTGGCCCAAAGTCACCCAACCAGCTTTCATGCTTACGGCGGGACCAGAACTCCCTGCCTCCTGGTGATTGGCCCAAAGTCACCCAACCAGCTTTCAAGCCTAAGGCAGGACTAGAACTCCCAGTCTCATGGTTTCCAAACTAGTGCTGTAACCCCTGGACCATGCCAGTTCTTCCTGCCAACATCCCAGCTCATAGGTCCTTCCTCTAAGTTCAAATCCCATATTATTCTCTGAGAAGAATGAATCCTGAAGCCAAATCCATGTTGTCCTCACAAACAGCGTTTATTTCTTTCACCGTTAGCCCATCCATATGTGGAGGTGACTGGTGCTCTGCAGCCCAGGGAACAACATAAATAAAATAAGTTTCTCATCCTGCACCACGAATGATAAAAACCGTGTTTTCTTTGTAGTATTTGCTCCTCCTCTTCTCTGAGAAGAACACACATAAAGCCCAAACGCACATAAAGTTGGCCAAATTTACAGGGAAAACAGTGTCTTTTTGAGCGGGACGATTGTGTCCCACTGTTGTTGTTTTTTCCCTCCGAGCAAACACACCTGAAACGTGAAATAATCTGAGGATACAAAGAGCTCATTAGTACACAAAAGCTTGACCAGCTCCTGTTCTCTGGGCAGGAGCTGATAGTGGGGAATATAAACGGCGGAGTCACCAGAAGCCCTGGTTAATTTAGATGCCTGGTCCTCTGTGCATAGAAGGAGATAACGGCTTCAAAGGGCCTTTGCCCTAATCTTCTGCCAAGCCAGCAGGGCAGGGTGTTTCTCTTTCTTTTTTTCTTTTTTAAAAAACTTTTGTTTGAAAAGCCAGATGGTCATCTGTCTCGCCTCTCAGCCAGCCCAAGGTCCAGACAGGAAATTGGCTTTGGGGTGACTGAGCCACAAGTTCTGTGTTTTTCTGAGAGAAGGGAATATCCGTAGCTCAGAGTTGAACTGTGGGGTCCTTGGTGCTCTCCGAGCTTGGTGGTTTTCTTACAGACGTTTCATGTCCCAACTAGGTAATGTCATCAGTGCTGGAAGGGAATAGGGTTTGTGAAGCAGAGGAGGAGGGAGGAGGAGGGAGGAGGAGAAGGAGGAGGACTGTGGGGTCCTTGGTGCTCTCAGAGCTTGGTGGTTTTCTTACAGACGTTTCATGTCCCAACTAGGTAATGTCATCAGTGCTGAAAGGAAATAGGGTTTGTGGAGCGGTGGAGGAGGAGGAGGAAGAGAAGGAGGAGGAGGATTGTGGGGTCCTTGGTGCTCTCAGAGCTTGGTGGGTTTTTTTGCAGACGTCTCATGACCCAACTAAGCAATGTCATCAGTGTTAGAACAAGTGGGGTTTGGGGGTGAGGAGGAGGAAGAGAGGAGGACTAATCTACAGTCCTTGGTGCTACCTATATCCTGTCTGAGGGAAAGCGTGTGCCATTTCTCCCATTGTCAGTTGTCGTTCCTCAATTTCTAGCGTTGATCCTCTTTCTAGATGAGAGGAAATGGAGCGTGGTGTCCACACACTGACCTGCTCTTCCTCCTCATTGATTGTGGAAAAATCTCGGGTGACCTTCGGAGAGGCTTTTTGGCCGATCCCTGCCCGTGCCCCAAAGATATTTATGATAGACATTTCCTGGCATCTTTAGGTCAACTCGAAGTTTGGCAGGAGATCGTCTCTCCCATTCTTTGAAGGGTTGCAAGCTTCCGAAAAGGCCATTCACCCCCATTTTCATTCAAAGCTATTTCAAGGCCCTCTGTGTGACTTTATGTGACAATGGAGGCAGTGGGGTTGCATAAAACATCGCCGGTTGTATTGTTCCTTCGCTGGCCAATTTCCACAATTCAGGGGAGGGGTTGTTGTTTTTTGTGAAGACAACACAATGGACGCCATGTTAAAGGGTAACAAGGGGGAAGGCTTATGGGTGGAGGTGATCCAATGTCGGATTCTTCCCAGAGGCCAGAAAAAGTCCCAAAGTCCTTTAAGACAGGGGTTTCCAACCTTGGCAACGTTAAGACTTGCTGTGGACTTCAACTCCCAGAATTTCTCAGCCAGCTGGAGAAAGATTGTGGGTTCGCTTCCCAGGAGCCCCACAGGTTCTCAAAATGTTCTTTCTTTTTTTGTCGTTGGGTGTGTGCAAGAGAAACCATCTGCTTTGGACCTTTAAGGCTCCACCCATGCAGAAGATGGGAGCATCAGGGACCTGCTGAAAATTTGGATTATGATCCATGTTCTTTTTTCTTTTTCTCTTTTATTCGTTAACAAATAATTCCCTCAACACTGTCCAACTATTTCAAAGTCTGCACTGCTATTACTGTTCATCTTCTCATCACTCCTGATCACCCGTCCCCTCCCACTTGTGACTGTACGACTGTAACTTTGTCGCTTATATCCTTACGATTTATACTGACTGTTTCCTAGTATGATTTGATTGCTTATTGTACCCTATGACTATCATTAAGTGTTGTACTTTATGATTCTTGACAAATGTATCTTTTCTTTTATGGACACTGAGAGCATTTGCACCAAGACAGATTCCTTGTGTGTCCAATCACACTTGTCCAATAAAAGAATTCTATTCTATAACAAGTGTAGGTATGAACAAAGGATGTAAATACAAATAAATGGGGACAGTAAGACAGGGACGGTAGGCGCATTGGTGTGCTTATGCGCGCCCCCTTTAAGGACCTCTTAGGAATGGGGTGAGGTCCACGGTAGACAATTTGAGGTTGAAGCTGTGAGGGGTTGAGGCTGTAACCACGGAGTCAGATAGGGCGTTCCAGGCATTGACCACTCATGTGGCTGAAGTCGTATTTTCTGCCATTGACTTTGGAGCAGTTTACCTTGAGTTTGTACTGGTTGTTTGCCCGTATGTTATTGTGGTTGAGGCTGAAGGAGTTGTTGACGGGGAAGATGTTATAGCAGACAATTTTATGTACTATGCTTAGATCGGACCGCAGGTGGCACAATTGCAGATTGTCCAGGCCCAACATTTCAAGCCTGGAGGCTGAGGGAATTCTATTATGAGTGGAGGAGTGGAGGATTCTTCTTAAGAAATAACTCTGAACCTGCTCAATCGTGTTAATGTCCGATATACAGTGTGGGTTCCAGACAGATGAGCTGTATTCCAGAATTGGTCTGGCAAAGGTTTTGTATGCCCAGGGCCAGTGGTGGCTAACCTTTTTTATTGGCTCCTGTGCCAAAAATTGTACGCATGCACTTGCACACACATGCCAGCAACCCGAAGGCAATGCGTGCGCACCCCCCATGCCCCCTGTGTACACACGTACAATTCCCCCACTCCACTCCCTTACCTGCACTGTGTCTCTTAGCTGATTTTCAGTCCATTTGAGGCCTTTTGGGGCCTCCCAGAGGCTTGAGGACAGCTTCTGCAGCCTTTGCAGGCCGAAAAATAGGCCTGTTTTGTCACTTCCAGTATTACAGGAGGTGATGAAACAGGCCTATTTTTCGGCCTGCAAAGGCTGCGGAAGCTGTCCTCAAGCCTCTGGGAGGGCGAAAAATCAGCTGTGAGGCGCGCGCATGCGCAGTGAGATAAGTTTGCCTTGGCACAAATGGCTTTGCATGCCACCTGTGGCCATAGGTTCGTCATCATGGCCCTGGGCCTAGTCAACAATTCAATGTTGCTGGAGAAAAAGCTTTGCAAAATAAGGTTAATGACTCTTAAGTGAGCTCTGGGGCTTAGGTTGTTTGAGACTGAGTACTCCTAGGTCCTTGACACAGAGTAAGGATTGCCTACAACAGGGGTCTTCAACCTTGGCAACTTTAAGACTTGTGGACTTCAACTCCTAGAATTCCTGGCTGAGGAATTCCGGGAGTTGAAGTCCACAACTCTTAAAGTTGCCAAGGTTGGAGACCCCTGGTCTTACGAGATCATTTCTGCCCAACTTGTATTTGGTATTCTGATTTTTATTGCCAATGTGTAGGACAGAGCATTTGTTCGTTTCCTGTCCGGCAGTTTCTGCGCCAAGCTGCATCCCTCTCTCACCCTCGAAATGCTTGCGCGTATTTTCCAGGCCTGGCCGGAAATCTGTTTCTTTTTCTTTTCTTTTTTAAGCCGGAGCGGAGCAGAAAACTTTGGTGTGTTTTGTTGGCCTTCTCCTATCTTGCAAATGAATGAGAAGTTGGCCGGCTTTGGCTTTTTCCTTGTTGCATCAGCTCCATTCTCCATGGGAGGGTCCACTTGGACTCAGCTCAAGGAGCAGGAGAAGGGTGGGTCCTTCCTTTATTTCCCACCCCCCCAGCTCCCCCCCCCAGTTCACACAGGATGGAACACAGCAGTGTGTGTGTGAGAGAGAGAGCAACGCAACACCTCCCCCAGTGATTTTTCCCACCAAGGTGCAAGGGAATGGCAGGCCTCGCCACATCTCCAAACCTCAAAGCATTGGAAAGAGGCTGTTGGATGGGCAGGGGGGCTTCTCTGAGACCCCCTAGCCCTTTTTAGGGGGGGGTGGACCTGTTTGAAATGAGTGAGGGATTAACGGAGGAGGAGGAGGAGGAGGAGGAGAAAATGGATTCGCTTAATGTCCACTGAACAAACTGCAGTGGACAACTCATGACATTGGGTACAATCCACTTACCAAATGTCGTACTTAACGACGGTAATTCTGATCCTCGTTCTTGTTATAAGTTGAAACTACCTTTTGCTTTCTTGGTCCACCGTAATTTTTTTTTTTTTTACTTGTGCGGATGGAAACTCGGGAAAGGGTAGTCCGTCTGCATCTTAAGCTGCCAAAATTTTGTATCCCACCTTTTCCTATGTATCCGACACAGCTTCCTCCTCCTCCTCCTTTTCGCCACAACAACCACCCTGTGAGGTGGGTTGGGCAGAGAGAGAATGACTAGCCCAAGGTCACCCAGCCTCTTTTCATGCCATACCGGGACTAGAACTCATAATCTCCTGGTGATTGGCTCAGAGTCACACAGTTGGCTTTCATGCCTAAAACAGGACTAGAACTCACCATCTCCTAGTGATTGGCCCAAGGTCACCCAGTGGCATTTCATACCTAAGGCAGAACTAGAACTTATTGTCTCCTGGTGATTGGCCCAAAGTCATCCAGCCGGCTTTCATGCGTAAGGCAGGATTAGAACTCAACGTCTCCTGGTGATTGGTTCAAAGTCACCCAACCAGCTGTCATGCCTAAGGCGGGACTAGGACTCAGCGTCTCCTGGTGATTGGCCCAAAGTCACCCAGCCGGCTTCGATGCCTAAGGCAGAGCTAGAACTCACCGTTTCCGGCTTTCTAGGCTGGTGCCTTAACCACTAGGCCAAACCACCTTTCTTAGCCTCCCCCTTTCGGGACCAGCCCTTCTCTTGCTATTTCTGCCCTTTGGCTTTGCCATTCTCTCCCCTGCTATTAATAGAGCGTTGTCACCGATGGAGGAAGGATCCGGGTGGGAAATACTTGGGGACGGGCGGAGGCCGCGACCACAGGAAGACTGGCGGCCGGGCAGGAAGTGTGTCCCACTCCCCCTCTTGGTGTTTCCATCCCACTCATCCTGAAATAGCCAAAAGTGGGTCTTGAACCCTCCACACACATACACACACACACACCCATTACTTGCAGGGTTTTCTTTGCATTCTGCACATACTTCCCGGTTCTCCTCTTCTTCGACCGGCGACATTCCCAGCTTCTTGGGCCCAGAAACACGGTGCCAGCCGCGTTAGATGTGGATTCACCTTTCCTGTCACCGGATTTTGGCAAACCGGGAGGGAAACCGTGGATGGTTGCTCCGATTGAGAGCTTGTGAGGCACTAAAAAAAAAAAAAATATGCAAGAGGGGAAAAAATATTGGGGGGGGGGAGAGAGCTTGGCCTGAATTTCGGACCAAGGGAGGAATTGTAGGTTGTCCTCAACTTAATTTGGCAATTGAGGCCAAAATTCCCCTTGCTAAGCCAGATATTTGTAAAAGTGAGATTTGGCCTCATTTTATGACCTTCCTTGCCACCGTTGTTCAGCGAACTGTTGCAGTTTTCAGGGACACACCAGGGATTCACCACAGTCGTGAGGTTAGTCCAGTGGTCAACAACCAATGGGCCGGGGATCACTGGTGGTCCGTGAGAAAATTTTGGTGGTCCGCAGAGAAATGTCAGCCCCCAAGTAATTATGTGGAGTGTGAAGGAAGTGTGTTTGTGTTTATTTTCATGGTCATGATGTCCACTGAAGATTGGTGTTTGATTTCATTGTACGAGGTCCAAGGACAATAAAGTAAATTAACTAATTAATCCAGGCTGCGTGGGAACACAAAGCTGTGCCGCCCACATGGCCCATGGGAACACAAGGCTTGCGTTGCTTGCATTGCGAACAACACAAGGTAGTGAGGGGAGGGGGGAAAGGGTGGAGGGGGGGAAATTGCCCCACTTGCCCCCCATGCGCATGTCCTGTCCACCAGGCTGCTTCTTTCTGCTTCTTTCTTCTTCTGCTTCTGGCTGAACACAGCCAAAGTCTTTCTTTCTCTCCCCCAAACTCCGCCAGAAATGAGTCTTTGGGACCCTGCAAGGCCTCCTGCTCCAAGAAGCTGCGCCATTCTGGTGGAGTTTGGAGGAGAGAAAGAAAGACTTCTGTGGCATGTTTTCCATGCATGAAGCCAAAAGTCTCTCTCTCTCTCCCCCTGAGAACAGAGCTGGAGACGGTAACCTGCCATCCCAAATAAAGAATGATCGTTTGGTAGGAAAACGGGGCGGGGCATTTTCCTACAGACTTTTGTTTTTGGGATTTTCCCAGCGTCTCTGGTCCACAGGATTTAAAATGATGAGTTTGGTGGTCCCTGAGCTCCAAAAGGTTGGTGACCCCTGGGTTAGTCACGTGGCTGTGAATCTGGCTCTGACTTGGCTTGTGAGATGGTCGCAAAAGGGGATCATGTGACCCCCGGGACACTGCAAACCATCATAAATAAGTGTCGGTTGTCAAGAACCCTGAATTTTGATCGTGTGACCACATGGGGATGCTGCAACAGTCAAAAGTGTGAAAATGGTCATCAGTCTTTTTTTTTTTTTTAATGCCATTGTAACTCCCAATGGTCACTAAATGAACTGTTGTAAGTCAAGGACTATTGGTATATGCTGCTCTGGGTGGGTTTTCTCTAGTGGGCCCCAAAGTTTGTAAAGAAACGAAAATAAATGATGACTTGCCACCGTAGCTTCTTCCTGCTTTGGCATGGTATAGGTAATCCTCACTTAGCGGCCATTTGCTTAATGACGGTTCATGTTACGTTGTAGGGAAAGCTGCTTGGGCCGTGAGCCTCTACTTCAAACTCTAGTAGCTGCTAAGAAAGGAGAATATTTGTAGCTCAGGGTTGACATGACGGATCCATGGTGCCCTCTGAGCTTGGTCGTTTTCTTGCAGACGTTTCATGACCCAACTAGGTTACATCATCAATGCTAGGACGGAGTGGGAGGAGGAGGGTGGCAGCTGTGGGCTGATTGGTGCTCTCTGAGCTATTGTTTTCTTCAAGACATTTCATTACCTAACTAGGTAACATCATCAGTCCTAGAAGGGAGTAGTGGGGTTTTAAAGAAGAGATTGGACAGCCATTTCCTGCTTGGGCAGGGGGCTGGACTAGAAGTCCTCCGAGATCCCTCCCTGTTATTCTATTCTCCTGTTCATGGGTCTGGGGACCGGGGGTTGGGCTAGGCTGCATGTGGGAAAGCCGTGGCCTCTTTCTAACTCGGGACTCTCTCCTGTCTGGGGCCTTCTTAGGAGTTGCCACTGATCCTTCATCGATTCCTCCAGCCAACCTGACTGACGCCATCGTTTCCCCTCCCAACGTAACATCACACCCCGTGACCACTTTGGATCTCACTTCAGCACTGGGGGGGCCAACTACCAAACCTGCAGCCTTGCCAACCTCCCCCACTTCTCCAGTTGCGGTGGTACCATCCAAGGCACCCACAACGGGGGCTACAGTCAAAACCACCACCCCTTCTTTCCCTACAAAGCCTGGAGACACTACCAGCCCCGTCGCTGTCATCGCTGCAAACACAACGGCCTCAAGGGCGCCAACGTTGATTCCGGCATTGCCTACCACCCATCCCACTTCTTCGCGGGGGATTGCTAAGAAAGACTCCGCCTCCACCAGCGGGCTGACAGCGGTGACCCTTTCTAACCCCCCACCTTCCTCCACAAGGCCGGTTGGATCCGGATCCACAGGTACGTTGCCAGTCTCTGGATTATAATTCCCCTCATCTAAGGGTCTTAAAAGTCTTGTAGACTTCAACTTCCAGAATTCCCCAGGCAGCCATGGCAGCAACTTTAAGATTTCTGGACTTGAATTCCCAGAATTCCCCAGCCAGCCATGGCAGCAACTTGTAAGACTTGTAAACTTCAACTCCCAGAATTCCCCAGCCAGCCATGGCAGCAACTTGTAAGACTTGTAAACTTCAACTCCCAGAATTCCCCAGGCAGCCATGGCAGCAACTTCTAAGACTTGTAAACTTCAACTCCCAGAATTCCCCAGCCAGCCATGGCAGCAACTTTAAGACTTGTGGACTTCAACTCCCAGAATTCCCCAGCCAGCCATGGCAGCAACTTTAAGACTTGGGAACTTCAACTCCCAGAATTCCCCAGCCAGCCATGGCAGCAACTTTAAGACTTGGGAACTTCAACTCCCAGAATTCCCCAGCCAGCCATGGCAGCAACTTTAAGACTTGGGAACTTCAACTCCCAGAATTCCCCAGCCAGCCATGGCAGCAACTTTAAGACTTGTGGACTTCAACTCCCAGAATTCCCCAGCCAGCCATGGCAGCAACTTTAAGACTTGTAAACTTCAACTCCCAGAATTCCACAGCCAGCCATAGCAGCAATTTTAAGACTTGTGGACTTCAACTCCCAAAATTCCCCAGGCAGCCATGGCAGCAACTTTAAGACTTGGGGACTTCAACTCCCAGAATTCCCCAGCCAGCCATGGCAGCAACTTTAAGACTTGGGAACTTCAACTCCCAGAATTCCCCAGCCAGCCATGGCAGCAACTTTAAGACTTGTGGACTTCAACTCCCAGAATTCCCCAGCCAGCCATGGCAGCAACTTTAAGACTTGGGAACTTCAACTCCCAGAATTCCCCAGCCAGCCATGGCAGCAACTTTAAGACTTGTGGACTTCAACTCCCAGAATTCCCCAGCCAGCCATGGCAGCAACTTTAAGACTTGTAAACTTCAACTCCCAGAATTCCACAGCCAGCCATAGCAGCAATTTTAAGACTTGTGGACTTCAACTCCCAAAATTCCCCAGGCAGCCATGGCAGCAACTTTAAGACTTGGGGACTTCAACTCCCAGAATTCCCCAGCCAGCATGGGGAATTCTGGGAGTTGAAGTCCGCAAGTCTTAAAGTTGCCATGGCTGGCTGAGGAATTCAAAAAAATGCCCAGATATGCTTTAAGACTCTCTTTTACAACATGGTCAAAAGAATCACAATGGCTTCTTCACCTCCTTAGATCCTTCCCAAGACAACCCATGATGGGCAGCTCCATCAGGGAGCCAGAAAGAATTCCACAAGCTGAGTTATGCAGGTTGGGTTTAGGACAACACGCAGTGGCCAACTCACCACAGGAAAACTCACCGTGGACAATTGCCCCTGTGGGATAACTCAAGAAGATAGATTTTATCCGCCGCTGTTTTTGGAGACATTATTTTCATGGACAAAAGTGGAAATAATATTGAGGAAAACAGGAGCAGGCAACATTTGTCGCATTGAGTTATTCTGCATGGGATTGTCCTTGGCCAGGTGACCAATGGCAGTTTGCCCACAGCAAAAAGCCCATGATGATTTCGGCTGTGGCAAACTGCCCCATTCTGACATAAAACTATTGCCATGAGGATTGCACATCCATGCTAGCCGTTTCTGGCTCTAGGGGACGGTGCTCATCTCCGTTACAAAGCCGAAGAGCCAGCACTGTCCGAAGACAGTGGTCATGTGGCTGGCATGACTAAATGCCAAAGGCACATGGAACACTGTGACCTTCCCACCAAAGGGGTCCCTATTTTTCTACTTGCATTTTTTACATGCTTTTGAACTGCTAGGTTGGAAGAAGCTGGGACAAGGAACGGGAGCTCACTCCGTGACGTGGCGCTAGGGATTCGAACTGCTGAACTGCCGATCTTTCTGAGCGAGAAGCTCTTAGCCGCTGAGCCACCACGTCCCTGTTTTGTTATTATTGCCATGTTTAAATAGAAGTATGTCTTTGTCCACACACGGGGCAACAAATCATTTCGTGACTGTTCAAAGTTACATCACAAAAAGTGGCCTATTTTCACACTTAGGACCATTGTAGCATCTCCCTAGTCACCTGATCAAAATTCTAACCCTGGTCAACTGGCTCGTACTTATGACCTTTGCAGTGTCCCAAGGTCACGCGATCCCCGTTTTGCGACCTTCCAACTAGCAAAGTCAAAAGGGAAAATCCCGATTCACTTAACATAACCGTGCTACTAACTTAACATCTGTGGCAATTTACTTAACAACGGTGGCAAGAAAGATCGTAAAATGGGACAACATTCACTTAATAAATGTCCCACTCAGCAACATTTGACTGCACGACTCAAAAAGAGGACTAGGAAAATATCTACAGACCCCTCACAACCTGGACATAAACTGTTTCAACTCCCACCCTCAAAACAACACTACAGAGCACTGCACACTAGAACAACTAGACACAAGGACAGTTTTTTCCCTAACGCCATCCCTCTGCTAAACAAATAATTCCCTCAACACTGTCCAACTATTTACAAGTCTGCACTACTATTACTGTTAATCTTCTCATCACTCCTTATCGCCCTTCTTCTCCCACTTGTGATTGTAATTTTGTTGCTTGTATCCTTACAATTTATATGGACTGTTTCTGAGAATGATTCGATTGCTTATTGTACCCTATGACTATCATTAAGTATTGTCCCTGATGATTCTTGACTCTTGACGAATGTCTCTTTTATTTTTATGTACACTGAGAGCATTTGCACCAAAGACAAATTCCTTGTGTGTCCAGTCACTTGACCAATAAAAGAATTCTATTCTATTCTCGTTAAGATTCTATTCTATTCTATTCTATTCTATTCTATTCTATTCTATTCTATTCTATTCTATTCTATTCTATTCTATTCCTGTTATAATTCTGTTCTGTTCTATTCTATTTCATTTCTAGTCTATCCCATCCTATTCCTATTCCATTCTAATTCTAATTCTAATTCTAATTCTAATTCTAATTCTAATTCTAATTCTAATTCTAATTCTAATTCTATTTTATAACTTTGGAGCACAATTGTGGTTGTAAGTCGAAGTCTACCTCTTCTTGGTTTTTTTTTCTCTCAACAGCGAAAAGCCCGGGGCCTTCCCTGATTCCTGCAAAAACTTCGGCCGTGCCCCGGATTGTCAGTGGCCCTATCTTACCATCTGTCACAACTGCAAAAACTGGGACGAGCAAAGATAAATTTTGGTTGTCGCTCACTTCGCCCAAAACGTTGATGACAACCACGATGCCCAAACCGGCAGGCTCTCCCAGAAACTCCACGGTTCATTCCTCAAGTAGCGGCTTTTCGGCTCACCCCGCATTGAAGACGACGCCTTTGTCCCCGGGGACCACAGCTCCTCAAGAGGAGTCTCACATCCCCTCTCCTTCCAGCCAGACGAACCTGAGTTCGGTGCAGGGCCAGACTAAGGTAGGCAGATGGTCCGGGTACCACTTGGTGAGACTTCAGAAAGTCTCCAAAAAAGGCACCCGAATGTTGGTCGGTTGCTAAACAAGAGCCAGTTTGGTCTAGTGGTGAAGACTCCAAGCTTGAAACAAACAAACAAATGTTCCCATCTTCCAAGGAGAATATTGGTGAGCAGCTGCCAAAAAAGCCAATACAGTCAAAAGCTGCATGAACAGGATAGACAGAATCATGATCACGTTTTCTGATTTCTGGACATTTTGGTTCCATGAATAACATTTCTCCTTTTTTCCTATCCTAAAATTTAAAAAAAAAAAAAAATAGCAATACCTGGTGTTCTTTACTAATCTTGTTATTTTGTCACCTTAGGAATATAATGCAGTTCATGTATGATTGCTCATAAAATCATTTTAATAGAACATTAATATTGATTAACCAATTTGAAAGTGTGCTTGGGTATTTTGGAAACAAACTATGAGATTAGAAATCAGTTATAGTTTATATAGAAAATGCATCGATGTGGTCAATGAAAGGGTTAATATTCCGACTTCAAAACCCTTGTATTTCTATTAAAAATAGTGTTGTTGTTGTTGTTTTTTTTAAAATAAAGAATCAAGATCACATGAAGTGTTAATACCACCTTTTAATGCCTTGGTAAGGCCACATTTGGAACCCTGCATTCTGTTTTGGTCGCCACGATGTTAAAAAAGATGTTGAGACTCTAGAACAGGGGTCTCCAACCTTGGCCCCTGGAAGCCTGGCGGACTTCAACTCCCAGAATTCCACAGCCAGGCTGTGGAACTCTGGGAGTTGAAGTCCGCCAGGCTTCCAGGAGCCAAGGTTGGAGACCCCTGCTCTAGAAAGACTGCAGAGAAGAGCAACAAAGAGGATTAAGGGACTGGAGGCTAAAAGATACGATGAACGGTTGCAGGAACTGGGTATCTCTAGTCTGATGAAAAGGAGGACCAGGAGAGACATGATAGCAGCCTTCCAATATTTGAGGGGCTGCCCCAAAGAAGAGGGAGTCAAGCTATTCTCCAAAGCCCCTGAAGGCAGGACAAGAAGCAACGGGTGGAAACTCATCAAAGAGAGAAGCAACTTAGAACTAAGGAGAAATTTCCTGACATTGGGAACAATTAATCAGTGGAACAACTTGCCACCAGACGTTGTGAATGCTCCAACGCTGGAAGTTTTTAAATAGATGTTGGACAGCCATTTGTTTGAAGTGGTTTAAGTATCCTGCCTAGGCAGGGGGTTGGACTAGAAGACCTGCAAGGTCCCTTCCCACTTTGTTATTCTATGCTATTCTAAACCAGAGTTTTGCTTTGCTTTTGTTGTGGCCCAGCCGAATACGCGCTCACACCCCTCTGCCTTATTTTTTCTCCTCAGATTGTTTGTGTGAATAAAATGCCCCCGAAGGAGAAGGCGATAATACTCTCCTTAAATGAATCACGGCCTTGTGTAAGTATCTCCTCAAAGCACTTGGATTATAGCTAATCTTCTCTAAAAGCTCCTGGGCCATCTGCACTTATTTTCACCAGCACAACTGAGTGTGCATCTTACACCATTTCTCCTATGTCAGCATTATTTTATAAGCAGGGCATGCATGATCCTGAATGTGGTGTAGTTTGTGCAACGGGCATACTATAGGAAGCAAACCCAGAGTGCCTTCTTATGCACCAGGGTTCTTCCTACCCCCATCTGACTTTTTTTTTTTTTTAATGGAAAATATTAAAGTTGGCAGCCTACACCGCGTGTTAGTTTGGGATAATGGCTTGGAGTTTCTTTGCAATAGTTTTGTCGAGATTACACAATATAGAAGGAAGATGGTTAAATTGGTTGTTTGATTCAAAGGGGAGAATATATTTTATTACGTTTTTGATTTGGATATCGCTTCCAGATTTTGGTCTTGTGATGAAAACAAATGAAACTTCGACTTTGGATTTGCCGGTTAGATAGATTTGTTGTTATAAGAAATAAGTAGTTATATACTTAATGTGTAAAAGTAAAAAACTTAGGTTGTAATATTGTTATCTTGCACTGACGCTAAAAAGAGTCAGAAGTCAATGTTTTTTTTTTTCTTTCTTCCCTTGTACATATTTTCTTGCCCCCTCTCTTTCTCCTTCCCTTCCTCTCCTATTTTTAATTTTTCTTTGTAT
Source organism: Hydrophis major (assembly GCA_033807585.1). Classification (NCBI taxonomy): domain Eukaryota; kingdom Metazoa; phylum Chordata; class Lepidosauria; order Squamata; family Elapidae; genus Hydrophis; species Hydrophis major. The sequence goes on along the minus strand of CM066331.1, from coordinate 210,162,368 downwards.
TTTATATGTTGACAAAACAATAAAAGTCATATTTGCAAAAGAGCTTACACTATGTAGATCAAACCAATACAAGTATACCACCAAACTTGAGATTCTAGGCTTAGACAACCTTGAACTACGCCGGCTAAGATTGGGCTTAAGCATAGTACATAAAATCATATGTTTCAACATCTTACCAATTAATGAATATTTCAGCTTCAACCTCAACAACACAACAGCACACAACGGATATAAACTTAATGTAAACCACTCCAAACTTGACTGCAGGAAGTATGATTTCAGCAACAGAGTGGTCAATGCCTGTAATGCACTACCTGATTCTGTTGTCACCTGCTCAAACCCCCATTCCTTTACCCTCAAACTAACCTCTATGGACCTCACCCCATTCCTAAGAGGTCTGTAAGGGGGAGTGTATAAGGGCACCATCATGCCTACTGTCCCTGTCCTATTGTCCCCAATTATTCATTCCTATTTCATGTATTTAAACTTAAGTTTATTCTTATTTCTATTATATTGTAAGCATTTGACAAAATAAAATAAATAAAGCAAATAAAGTACATATGATAGGAATACATTAAGGAAAAGAAGAGGAGACCAGAACATGTTAAAAGTGCATGCAAAAAAAATGGAAAAAATACACTTTTATTTTAAGAAAATGTCAATTCTTCGGTGCTCAGCCTTCCTTATGGTCCAATTCTCACAGCCACATGTTCCTGCTAGGAATTTGACTTTATGGGTTTTTACCAGCAAGGTGATATCTCTGCTTTTTAATATGCCATCTTGGTTTGCCCTCGCTTTCCTCCTGAGAAGCCGGTTGTTCTGACCCAAGCTTCGTTCAAATTAGGAAAACATACACTGTGTGTAAAAGCAAACCTTTTTTAATGCAACGTTGGGAATTATCTGCATTCCCAGCCAAAACTCATTAAACACCATTGTCTGAGATAAGAGCATGCCTTTCAGGGTTGTAAAAGGCTGCCAAGAAACGGACATCCACTTAATTAGCAGATAAACCAACAGAAATTCCAGCAAAGACAAACCAGAGTCCGCAGGGCTGCGATGAGGAATCAGAATCTAATGGATTTCTTTGCGTCCTGCAAAGAGCGCATCCCCGAGGACTGGCTTTTATCCCTTATGGGAGGGGCAATCACCTCCCAGCCTTACTCCCGAGTCGCCCTTGCTGATTCAGCTGCTCTATCTCCTTCTAGCAGCTCTGCGCACACACGCACTGGGAACAGGATCCCCGGGGTCCTCTGCCTCGCTGCTTCCAGACTCCAAAGGCCCCAAAGGCAGCACCCCACTCCCAGATGGTCTTGGCCCCATCCCTGCATCGGATGCAAGACCCTCATCCAAGTCCTCGCCAGACTCCCAGACTGGTTCCCTTTCATCCTCACCCGTCCGATATCTCTACCGGTTGCTGGCGAACCACAACACTGGTGTCTTTCCATTTCATGGCTGCATTTGCCAATCTTGGAGCCCCCACCCACCCACCCCAAAAAAATGAAATCTGTCACTGCTTCCATATCTTCCCCTTCTATTTGCGAGGAAGTTAATGGGACCAGATGTCATGATCTTACTTTTTTTTAATGTTGATTTTCAACCCAACTTTTGCCCACGTCTCTTTCAACTATCATCAAGAGGGTCTTTAGTTAGGTATGTCTTATTTGGATATTTGAAACTAGACATTGGGTATGTCTAGTTTAATGAAAAGAAGTACTGGGGGGACATGATAGCAGCCTTCCAATATTTGAGGGGCTGCCCCAAAGAAGAGGGAGTCAAGCTATTCTCCAAAGCACCTGAAAACAGGACAAGAAGCAACGGATGGAAACTAAACAAAGAGAGAAGCAACTTAAGGAGAAATTTCCTGACATTGGGAACAATTAACCAGTGGAACAACTTGCCTCCAGAAGTTGCTCCATCACTGGTGGTTTTTAAGAAGAGATTGGATAACTATTTGCCTGAAATGATATAGTCTCTTGTTTGAGCAGGGGGTTGGACTAGAAAGCCTTCAAGGATCCCTTCCAATGTTATTAGTCTGTTGGTTCCTTTTCATTTTCTGCCATTTCTTCCTATTAACCAGCAACAGTCCAATAAGAAATAATAACGTAACTTTTGCAAACTGCATTTGAATCCTTCCTATTATATTTATACCGTCATTTCTATTTAAGCATATTCCCTCTTTTCCTTCTCTTCATATAAGCAATTCTTAAGACATCATTGTTGAGTCAGTCAAAAAAAAAAAAAAACCCACTGCATTTTATAAAAAACAGCAACCCATTATTTTAACCATTATTCTTTCTTCTTTCTCCTTATGATCCTTAAATTCCTTTTTAAAAATTCTGTCTCATTTCTCACGCTCTGTGTGTCTCTTCTCTCAAAATTCTCGGTATCTTTGTCAAGAATCTTTTCTTATCCCATTGTGGCTTATTTCAGTAAATCTCTTTTGTACTTCCAGTGTTAAAAATAAACTGGCCGCATCAGTTTTCTGGTTTATAATTTGCACGTCTTTTTTAATTATTGAATCCTCATCCAGTGCCATTTGTAAAGTCCTTATTTCCATCCCTTTTCTTGGAACTCATTTTTGAAACCACACCCTCAAGTCAATTTCAATTTTTTTCAGTCAAGCTTGTTTCTGTTCTGTCTTCAAATAGCATTTAAAACTTCCTCTCCTTTTAAGGTAACTCTCTGGTGCCCCCTAGTGTCAACCTTCAAAGTCGGCTTATCAGTTGATTCACAGTACAAATATTTTCCCATAAGAAAGGATCCTTTCAATTAACTTCAAAGTCTTACATCAAATCCATCTGAGCCCTTAATCCATTTAAAGCCAACGTTAATCTTCCTTTTGCTGTATATGCCATTGTTGTTACAAATCTTTAAACTTGCATTTAAACTTCTTTTAAAAAAAAAAAAAGGATTAAAAAAAGACTCATCTGATGATTTGAATAGAACTTCCCCATTTCAAAAAGGGGGGGGGAATATTAAACCTAAAATGATTAGGAGGTGAATCTCGGTTGAAATGTAGAGGCTCAGCCTAAAGCAGGGGTCTCCAACCTTGGCTCCTGGAAGCCTGGCGGACTTCAACTCCCAGAGTTCCACAGCCAGCAAAGCTGGCTGTGGAATTCTGGGAGTTGAAGTCCGCCAGGCTTCCAGGAGCCAAGGTTGGAGACCCCTGGCCTAAAGTGACATTAGCAGCTACCATGTTTTCCCCCAAATAAGACCCTGTCTTATATATTTTTGCCACCAAAAAGGGTACCAGGTCTTATTTTCAGGGGATGGAATCCATTGACTTGTGTGCATCATCCCCAGCCTCCTTTTCGCTGTCAGGAACTTATTCTGTGGCCGTCAAGGCTTTCCTGAAGGCCTCTGCAGCCGATAACAAGAAATCTGGATCGATCCAGAGCTTTGTTCTCAGCTCCAAAAGCCTTCAGGAAAGACTTGCCAGCTGCAAGGCAGGTGTCGGGGTGCGCGAGGCCTGGCTACACCTGTCCAAAGGTAAGCAGTAGGGCAGCTCCACCCCACCAATCCCCACCCAAGCTTAATTTTTACCTATGCACTCTGAAGTGGGTGGGGTCTTAATTAGGGCTTATTTTGGGTTCACGTGCAAAAAAATCAAGGGAGGACTTAATTTTGGGGAAGGACGTATTTTCAGGGAAATGGGGTATAAGCACAATAAAATCCTGCAGGACAATTACAAGCCAACCCCAAAAATACAATCCCTGCCATTTGCTCACCAAAAACAACACTGTCCGAAGTATGATCTCTCTTTACTCTGGAGATATTTGCACAACCCAAATCCCACATTTGAATGCTGTTTCAGCCACAGTGTGTCCCTCTATCCTTGTCAGATGTGAACAATCAGGACCATATTGTTTGTGCCCAAAGAGGTAGTCCTTGACTTACGACCACAATTGAGCCTCACATCTCTGTCGCTAAGTGAGACAGTTAAGTGAACTTGGCCCCGTTTTACGAGCTTCCCTGCAGTTAAGAGTTGTTAGGTTTAATCCCAGGAGTTGATAAGTTAGAAACATAGTTGGTGTCTGTGAATCTGGCTTCCCTGTTGACTTTGCTTGTTAGAAGGGTCACAAAAGAGGATCACACGACCCCAGGACACTGCAACCGTCATAAATATGAGCTGGTTTCCAAGTATCTGAATTTTGATCACGTGACCATGGGGAGGCTGCAACGGTTGTAAGTGTGAAAAACAGTCATAAGTCCTTTTTTTCAGTGCCCTTGTAAATTCAAATGGTCTTAAACAAATGGTTGCCAGCCAGCTTTCCCTTCCTTCTTTCCTTCCTTCCTTCCTGTTTTTCTCCCATCCCCCTTCTTTCCTGCCTGCCTTCCTTCCTTCTTTCCTGCCTGCCTGCCTTCCTTCTTTCCTGCCTGTTTTTCTCCCACCTTCCTTCTTTCCTGCCTTCCTTCCTTCCTGCCTGCCTGCCTTTCTCCCTCCTTCTTTCCTTCTTTTTACACTCACTCACACACTCATTCACTCCATTCTTCCTCCCTCTCCTCCCTCCATTCTTTCTCCTTCTCCTCCCTCCCTCCATTCTTCTCTTCCTCCCTCCATTCTTCCTTCCTATTCCCTCCTTCTCTTTCTTCATCCCTCCCTTCTCTCACTCCCTCTCTCCCTTCCCTCCCTCCTATCCGAATATCCGAATGGATATTTTACTTCCAAATCTATCCTAAAACAAGAACTTACACCAAGCTGGTTTGACTTGAAACCCACCAAGATGGAAAGGGGCAAGGAATTTCTTATCTGTTTCTCTTTCCACCCCTCCCTCTCTCCTTCTCTCCCTCTCCCTTTCTCTCTCTTTCTCTCAGTCCCTGGTTTGTTGATTCAAAAGCCATTACCTCATTCCACAGAGGGATGTTAGTCTTGGATTTCCATCAGGATTTTAAATTGTTGAGCTTATTCTGCCTGGACAAATAATGGGAAATACTTCAAAGGATCCAGCTTGAAGTGGACTTCAACTCCCAGGATTCCCCATCCAGCCTGTCTGCCTGTATCAATGGGGGTCATGGTGACTCTTATGGTTAGGCTATCCCCTCCCAGGTCCTTCAACCCCTGTTCTTCTTCCTACAGAACAGTTTGGAGGGAAGCCCATTGAAAGAGGTGCTTATGGAGGTGCTTTGCAAAACGTTGAAGCCCAACTACAACCAGAAGCGAGATGACTGTACAATTTTGCTAGCTTCAGACACGGAGGATCTGAAGAGAGTAGCTGTGATCAAAACATCCGTGCAAAGTAGGTGTGATCGTTACTCCTGAGTGAGACTTAAAGGCACAAAAGCTGAGCGTCTGGGCCTCCTTGTGGGAAGCGCTCACGCTTGGGAATACTTAAGAGCACCTCTTTCTCCTCCTGTCCTGGCCACTTTTTACCGAGGCACAATTGAAAGCGTTTTTAACAAACCGCATCCCTGTTTGGTTTGGTGGCAGCAGTACCTCCGATAGAAAGTCCTTACAGAGAGTAGTGAGAACAACCAAGAAAGCTCACTTCCTGTTATTCAGGATACTGCTTATAAGCGCTATGTGCTTAGAGCGTGAAGCCTTTTGAGAGACCCCATACACCCACTTCAGGGTCTGTTTCTGTTGCTCCTCCTCTGGGGGGAGGTTTTGAAGTATTTCTAGCAAGATTACCAAATTCTGTAACCTGTAACAGGTTCTGTTCCCCGTATGCCATCCATCCGCTAAACTCTCAAGATTAGTTTTTCTCACCATGTACATGGATACATTTGAATTAGACTGTGCTGTTTCTCTGTCGTATAATAGATGTGCATAGTTTTGTATTTATTTGCATAATTTTGTATTCATTCATTCATTCTGTCATGGTTATATGGTGTATATTGGAGGGGGTGACCCTTGGAGAGCTGCATGCAAACAAAATTTCATTTTAATGTATGCCCATTAGTGTGACTATAAAAAGTTATTTGTTCTATTATTCTATTCTATTAATCAAAAAAAAATTTGCCCCAGCGGTCATCTTCACCAGTCTGGACTATCTGGGAATTTCATCTTGGGACTTTTGAAGCCAATGCTTGGTTACCCTGTTCGAGACTTAGTCTTAAGAGTGTAAACTATAGAAGCATAGGGCTGGAGGGGACCTCAGAGGTCTTCTAGTCCAACCCCCCCCCCCCCCATGCTTACAGCATCCTGGTCAAATGGCTGTTCAGTCTATTTTGAAAGGCTCCAGTGATGGAGCATTCATAACTTTGGGAGGCAAGCCATCCCACTGACTCACTGTTCTCAGTCAGGAAATTTCTGCTATTTCTACGATTTATCTTTTATTTATTCATTTGTATCCCGTCTTTATTTTTTATTTTTTTTTTACAAATAACTCCATCTGGTGAACATTTCCACCACACCTTCTGTCAGGGCTCTGGCAGTTACCCGCATTTAAATCATGAGTCTCAAGCCAAGCTTCCAAAACTTCAAAAGGATTTATTGGGAGTGAACATGCCAGCACTGACTGAGTGTAGCTGACTCCAAGACATATAATTCATTGTCTCCCTTGATCCTGGTTCCCCCCCACTCCCTGGGTGTATCATCATTCATATTCTCCAGTGGGACTCATCCATAGCCCAGAGTCATCAATCCTGCTCTCCAGTTAGAATTTTGCGAAACTTCAGTCACCAGGTTATTATCTTTGAAAACTATTTATGGAATGCACTTTTGGTTTCCAAGCTGCCCCACTGCTCTTTCAAACCCCTTTCCCCCCTCCCTTTCTGTTGGCAATTCTAAAAGGACCATAGAAATATTTTATGAGTTGACACCTTCTACCTCCTGTTTTCCCCATAACAACATCAACCCCGTGAGATGGGTTTCATTTAACAACGGCAGTGAGTCACTTAAGGAGTGTGGCAACAAAAAAAAAAAAGGGGGGTCAAAAAAAAGGGACCAAATTCACTTGCCAACTTGTCTTGCTTAGCCATGGAAATTTGGGGCTCAACTGTCATTGTAAATCTACAACTTTCTGAACTCTCATTCTTTTGATTACATATCTAGCCTTTTTTTTTTCTCCCTCCAATTCCTTTTTCCCCCCAATTCTCCCCCCCCCCCTTTGATGGAGTCTCCCAGGTAGATGGTGCTAAAGGTGGAGGATCTACATGTTGGCCAACATTCTGCTCCATTAGAATCAGAAATAAAGGAGAGTCTTTGCAGGTCAGGGTTAAAATGAAGGGTTCCTGGTGCTCTCTGAGCTTGGCGGTTTTCTTGCAGAAGTTTCATCTTGGGTCGGTCACCGGGAGCCAGAAGTTTTCTCTTGCTTCCTTTCGGACTCCGAAATCCTCAGGGAAGTGACATAAAAGCAGCCTCAGGGGCTGCCGTAAAGAAGAAGGAGTCAAGCTCTTCTCCAAAGCCCCTGAGGGCAGGACAAGAAGCCACAGGTGGAAACTCTTCAAGGAGAGAAACAGCCAAGACCCAAGGAAGAATTTCCTGACAGTTAGAACAAATTCATCATTGGAACTGCCTGCCTCCCAGAAGTTGTAGATGCTCCAACACTGGCAGTTCTTAAGAAGTGAGATTGGATAACCATTTGTCTGAAATGGTGTAGCACTTCCTGGCTGAGCAGGGGGTTGGACTAGAACCGCGGTCACCAACCAGTAGGCCAGGGACCACTGGTGGTCTGCGAGAAGATTTTGGTGGTCCAAAGAGAAATGTCACTCCCAAAGCATCCCCCAAAGCAATTAATCCAGGCTGCACGGGAAAACAGGGCTTGCATCCCTTGCATTGCGAACAACACGAGGTAGTGAGGGGAGGGGGGGAAAGGGTGGGGAGGGGAACTTGCCCCACTTGCCCTACCCGCCTGGCCTGGCCACCGGGCTGCTTCTTTCCGCTTCTTTCTTCTTCCGCTGCTTTTGGCTGCACGCAAGGAAAGCAGCCAAAGTCTGTCTTTCTCTTCCCCCAAATTCCAGCAGAAATGAGTCTTTGGGACCCTGCAAGGCCTCCTGCTCCAAGAAGCTGCGCCGGCAAAGACTCATTTCTGGCGGAGTTTTGGGGGAGAGAAAGAAAGACTTCTGCGGCATCTGCTGCTTTCCTTGCATGAAGCCAAAAGTCTCTCTCTTTCTCTCTCTCCCCCTGAGAACAGAGCTGGAGATGGTATCCTGTGATCCCAAATAAAGAATGATTGATCGGTAGGAAAACAGGGTGGGGAATTTACCTGCAGACTTTTGGGGGGATTTTCCCAGGGTCTCTGGTCCATGGGATTTAAAATTATGAGTTTGGTGGTCCCTGAGGTCCAAAAGTTGGCGACCCCTGGACTAGAAGACTTCCAAGGTCCCTTCCAACTCTGTTATTCTATTCTGTTCTGTTCTGTTCTATTCTATAATCTATTTTCTATCTATTTTCTATCTATTCTCAATAGATTCTACTTATTCTATTTCTATTATTTTTATTCTGTTTCTATTCTGTTCTTCCTTCCTTCCTTATTCTATTCTTTTCTATTTTCATTCTATTCTATTCTATTAAGTTCTCTCTTTAGCAGACATTTCATTTCACAAACTAGGTAACATCTCGCCACTAACACTGATGATGTTATTACCTAGTTGAGCAATGAAACGTCTGCAAGAAAATAACCAAATTCAGAGAGCACCAATATCTTTTCTGGAGCCCAGGAGTCAACTTGGATTTGAGTCAACTTGAATTTGGGGTCTAAGCGTAGAGAGAGGATAGAAAAGGACCAAAAAAAATAGCAGGCAGACTCCAGTATCTGTTGGGTTTTTCAAATTGAATCCAAATTAAAATAAATGTCCTTTGAATCCATTTCTTTCCCTCTGGTTATGATTTAGTGTCAGCTTTTTCACATTCAAGAGACAGGAATGCTGAAGGGTTTCTGTTAGAATAAAAAGGGGGTGAACTTACTTGGTTTCCTTTGTGTGTGTGTGTGATCTTAATGTGTGTGGAGATTCTCAGTCAACCATCATTGTCCCCAAGGCAATATTCAAAAGGTTTTTCCTGAAAACATTTTGCTTCCCCTCCAAGAAGCTTGTCCAGTTCATCAAGGGAAGAACTGAAGAAGCTTCTTGGATGGGAAGGGAAACATCTTCAAAGGAAGACTCCAAGAAAGCCCAGTTGCCTTTGAGATGTGCATCACCTTAAGGCAATCATGACAAACTTTTGATAGGAACTGTTTCCCCCCCCAAGTCTATCTTCATAAATGACTCAGATCAAGGAACAGAGGGGGAACTTACCAAATTTGCAGATGATACTAAGCTGGCAGGAACAGCTAACACCCAAGAAGATAGGCTCAAGATCCAAATGGATCTTGACAGACTAGAACACTGGGCCATATCTAATAAAATGAAATTCAATAGAGAGAAAAATCCTACACTTAGGCAAGAAAAACCCAAAGGACACATACAGATTGGGTGAAACCAGGCTCAACAGCAGTAACTGTGAAGGGATCTTGGAGTCTTAGTGGACAACCAGCTAAATAGGAGCCAGCTGTGTGCAGCAGCAGCCCAAAAAGCCAATGCAATCCTAAATTGCATTAACAGAGGGATACAATCCAGATCAAGTGAGGTACTAATACCACTGTATAAAGCCTTAGTAAGACCACACCTGGAGTACTGCATCCAGTTTTCATCACCACACTATAAAAAAGAGGTTGAGACTCCAGAAAGAGTGCGGAGAAGAGCAACCAGGATGATTAGGGGACTGGAGGCTCAAACCTATGATGAACAGTTGCAGGAACTGGGCTTGGCTAGTCTAGTGAGATGAGAAGGACCAGGGGAGACAGGAGAGCAGCCTTCCAATATTTGAGGGGCTGCCACAGGGAGGAGAAAGGGGTCATGTGATTTTCCAAGGCACCTGAAGGCCAGAGAAGGAATAATGGATGGAAACTGAACAAGGAGAGATTTAATCTGGAAACAAGGAGAAACTTTCTGACAGGGAGAACAATCAACCAGTGGAACAGAAGTTGTCCTAGGAAGTTGTGTGAGCTTCATCACTGGAAGCTTTCAAGAAGAGATTGGACTAGCATTTGTCAGAAATGTTGTAGGGTCTCCTGCTTGGGCAGGGGGTTGGACTAGATGACCTACAAGGTCCCTTCCAACTCTGTTAATCTAATCTAACCAAAGTCTACTTTTCCCTTTGATCCCTTTTATTTATTTTTTCTTAGCACACTTTGTGGATGAGGAATTATCCGAAGCTCTGGCTGCGAAGAAGGCAGAACTGGAGAAGGTAAGCAGGAAGTCATTCTGGAGAAGATCCAATCTCCTGTGTTTTCTAACCAGGATCTATTGTCCTACAAACATTGCTGAAACACAAATTCTGGTGGATTTTGTTAGCCAGACTTGCTTGGCATAGGAGTTGAGGAACATCTAAGGGTCATGAATGGTTCGCACAAATTTAAACCACATCTGGAATGTAGGAAAACCCCAACCGCAGTGACACTTATGCAGAGACATTTCTGCCTGGTTGGAAGAGAATGTCTCAAAAATTAAATCTCAGGTTAGACATCATGACACGTGTTCACGTTTTGACATCATCGTGACTTGTTATGGACATGGCTACTGAGGAACAGTTTGAGGGATTCTCTTAAGTAAGTATAGTTATCTTCCAAATCTTATTGGGGAGGTTTTCACTATTTGTAAAATCGGGATGAAATTCTGTGTAATAAATATGGGGGAATATGCCATTCTTCTAGTTATTTCATCTAATGCATGGGTGTCCAATCTTGGTAACTTTAGGATCAGACAACTTTAGGATCTTTAAGTAACCAAGGTTCGACACTCTTGATGATCTAATTACAAGGGTCTTAAAACTTGGCAAGTTTAAGACTTGTGGGCAAGTCCCAGAGTTCCTGAACTAACATGACTGGAGGAGGAATTCTGGGAGTTGAAGTCCACAAGTCTTAAAACTGTCAAGTTGGAGGACCCCTGATCTAGTATAATATCCATCTTGTCAAAGTTGATGTCCTTCGGATGTGCTGTGTTGTAATGACGAGGCAGTCGAGTTGTTTGATCATGAACAACTGAATCATGATGATCTTTATTGGAGTCCAGTCTTGCATTTATACACATTTTTAGTTGTCCTCCATCATTGGTTACTGCTTAACTTTGGTTACTGTTTAGCACAGTAATCCATACAATTAATTACCTCTAGTTAAAGTCTAACGTATGTCTACTTCCTCTCTCTAATCCTCCTTTAGATTAGTGACTTTGTCTGCCTGAGTTGTATTTGCTTGGAAACATTCTTTATCTGAGGTTTGCCATCCGAGATTGGAACATTCCTGCAATTACAACTCTACAGTGCTGGACTACAATTCTGGTCATTTTCCACTCGGTTCTTAGACATGGGAATTGGGATCCTGTCCTTTGGTGAGTTCCAGTTTGGGAAGCTTACCAACGGATGCTTTCTGTGAGAAACCAAACAAATGTTTAGTGCGATCACCAGGTGTCCATGCCACATTCTCACCAGTCAAAAAAAGGAGACTCCCGGTGACTGTTTGGATGTCTACCACAACTGCTACTGGAACCATGGCAGGTCCTTCCCTGAAGGGAAGCTTTTTACCCCCATTCTGAATTAGTATATCGTGTGGTAACATGTATGCCAAACCAAAGGGACGCGGTGGCTCAGTGGCTAAGACGCTGAGTTTGTCGATCAGAAAGGTCGGCAGTTCGGCGGTTTGAATCCCTAGCGCCACGTCACAAAGTGAGCTCCTGTTCCTTGTCCCAGTTTCTGCCAACCTAGCAGTTCGAAAGCACGTTAAAAAAAAAAAAAAGGCAAGTAGGAAAATAGGAACCCCTTTGGTGGGAAGGGAACAGCGTTCCGTGCGCCTTCGGCATTTAGTCATGCCGGCCACCTGACCACGGAACTGGGACAAGTAACGGGAACTCTGTTACGCAGTGCTAGGGATTTGAACTGCCGAACTGCTGACCTTTCTGATCGATGAGCTCAGTGTCTTAGCCACTGAGCCACCATGACCCCATTTATTGGTACTACTTGTAAAAAAAAAAAAACCCTTTGAAATTCATAGAGAATCCAAAATAGAGGTCTCTTTTTTTTTGCCTGAAGCCAACAGTTCACCAGATATTCTTTCAACAGTTTGGTGTTAACAACATCACCTATGGTGGGCAAACCCTGGACGCTGAGCCCAAAGATCATCTGAGTCTTCCCCTGATTATCACCATCATCTGCATGGCGGCCTCTCTGCTCCTGGTCGCTGCCATATATGGCTGCTGTCACCAGCGTATATCTCAGAGGAAGGACCAGGTAAGATCAAACAAACAACACAAAGTCCAGAAGTGGTTTCCAAGTAGAAACGAAAATAATTGCATATTTTTCCCCCCTGTAATCTTAAATAAATAGAATAAATAACAGAGTTGGAAGGGACCTCGGAGGTCTTCTAGTCCAACCCACTGCCTAGGCAGGATACCCTACACCACTTCAGACAAAGGGTTCTCCAATCTCTTCTTAAAAACTTCCAGGGCTGGAGCATTTACAACAGGGGTGTCCAACCTTGGCAACTTTAAGCCTGGAGGACTTCAAAGTTGAAGTCCTCCAGGCTTAAAGTTGCCAAGGTTGGACACCCCTGATTTACAACTTCTGGAGGCCAGTTGTTCCACTGATTCTTTTCACTGTGAGGAAATTTTTCCTTAGTTTTAGATTGCTTCTCTCCTTGACAGGTTAGCCATCTTTTCTACCTCCGTCAATTTTGGCAACCGGCTCATATTTATGACGGTCGCGGTGTTTCGGGGTCACGCGATTTCCCCCTTTTGCGACCATCAGAAGAGCAACGCCAATGGGGAAGCCACATTTTGCTTAACAACCTGGTTACTCACTTTAACCGCGGTGATTTGCTTAAACAACCGTGGCCAGCAAGGTTGTAAAACGAGGCAAAAACCCTGTTTGAAATGTTGGGTTCCATTGTGGTTGTGAGTTGGAGGACTACCCGAACATACCCAGGGGAAGCATAGGAGCTCTTTTAGGCAATTACATCGGGGTGACCACACACACACCCCAATCAGAGGTGGGATTCAGCCGGTTCTGACCAGTTCTGGAGAACCAGAAGCGGAAAATTTGAGTAGTTCGGAGAACCGGCCAATGCCACCTCTGACTGGCCCCGCCCCCCTCTATTCTCCGCCTCCCGTTGAGTCCCAGCTGATTGGCTGGGTCTTCTTTGGTTGCCCTGCCCAGGAGAACAGAGCTGGAAAGCAGGTTAGTGGGCTGGGGAGGGAATGGAGATTATATAATAGAATGAGAATAGAATGGGAATGGAATAGAATAGAATAGAATAGAATAGAATAGAATAGAATAGAATAGAATAGAATAGAATAGAATAGAATAGAATAGAATAGAATAGAATAGAATATGGAATGGAATGGAATGGAATATGGAATGAAAAATAGAATAGAATAGAATATGAATGTAGAATAGAATAGAATAGAATAGAATAGAATATGGAATGTAGAATAGAATAGAAGAATAGAATAGAATAGAATAGAATATGGAATGTAGAATAGAATAGAATAGAAAGGGAATGGAATGAGAATGAGAATGAGAATGGAATGAAAATGGAATGGATTATAATAGAATGGAATAGGAATAGAAATAGAAATAGAATAGAATTCTTTATTGGCCAAGTGTGATTGGACACACAAGGAATTTGTCTTTGGTGCAGAAGCTCTCAGTGTACATAAAAGAAAAGAGACATTCGTCAAGAGTCAAGAATCATCAGGTACCACACTTAGTCATAGAGTACAATAAGCAATCAAATCATGCTAGGAAACAGTCCATATAAATCCTAAGGATGCAAGCGACAAAGTTACAGCATTTTGCAGCATCCTTCCGCTGGAGTTGGGGGGAGGGAATGGGGATTTTGCAGTATCCTTCCCCTGCCCTGCCCACCAAGCCACACCCATAGAACTGGTAGTAAAACAAAAATATCCCCCCACTGCTTTCAACCCTTGCCTGTGACTTGTCCACCTTTCCCTCCTGTCCAGCAGCGCCTGACAGAAGAGCTGCACACCATCGAGAACGGTTACCACGACAACCCCACGCTGGAAGTGATGGAGACCTTGTCCGAAATGCAGGAGAAGAAGGTGAATCTGAATGGGGAGGTGGGAGACAGCTGGATCGTGCCCATGGACAGCCTCACCAAGGACGAACTGGACGAGGAAGAAGACACCCATTTATAAGTGGGTGGGGTTGGTGTGTTTGTGTGTGTGTTGCTCTGGGTGTTTTGTTTTTTTAACAAAAAAACAAACCAAGAAGAGGGTAGAGGAGGAGACGACGGGAGCATAGAAAAAGGTGGAACTTCAGGATGGCTGAACTCTGCCCCCCCCCCCCCTTCAAATTTCTACAAAGATGGAAAACTCCAATCTTCAGCCACAAGTGCCGACACGGGAAGGATGAGTTGCGATGGCACCAGACAGAACGGCAGGCACCTGCCAAACTTTTGTGGGTTTTTTTTTTTGCTGTTGTTCTTATCAACATGTTTGTTTGTTTTTTTAAAACCCATTGACTTTCTGGGCAAAGTTATATCTATGCATCCTGATTTTTAAGGACAGCTCTTTAAGCATTGGCCAAGGGTCAGAGAGAGAGAGAGAGAGAGAGAGATGACGGTATGGAGAAATATCAGAATTTGTCCTGGACAACGGAGACCTGAACAGGAAACCTAGGGCAAACGGAAGCTTTCCTGATGCCACCCAATGTTTTGTTTTGTTTTTTTCCCTTGACGGTGTTTTAGCAAGAATTGCAAGTCTCTAGTCCTCATGGCGCCTGAACGAGCTGAGTGCAGTCAGCTTTAAATCTGAAAAGATGGAATTAGAGCAGGATTTTTTCAGGGAGAGAGAGCGTGGGAAAATAATACTTTGCTCCAGTACGGCCAGGAGGCCAAAATAAGGGTTTTAGGACCGACGTTCGTGAAAGCTCCTTTCTCTCTTTTCAAAACTGGATTTATATATATATATATTTTATATATATATATTTCCCCCTTGGGGGCACCTTCAAAAACCTGGAAAGACAATCTCCATTCTTGATCATTGCGTGTGGCCCACGATGCTTATGCGAGCTTGTGCGTGCTTGGCTTCCAAATATGGGCTGCAAAAAAGTGAAGGTTTGTAGAAGGTATGTGTACTTCTGTGTATTTCGGTGTGTGTGTGTGTGTCAAAATTGCAGCTCTCAGCCGGGAAGAGCAAAGCACTGGGACATCAGGAAAGCGAGAAGCACAGCCAGTTTTTAGAAACCAGTCTCTACATAAAGAATTTAATGTGTTTGGAGATTCTCGGTCATTGCAGGTCATGATCTTCCTTGAAGACATTTCACTTCTCATTCCAGGAAGTTTCTTCTGTTCTGGCTGAATGGTGGAGGATGGAAGGATTTACCATCCTTGCAGTCATCTGCTAATTAATGCTCTCTATGAGGATCATTGAGGCCACTTGGAGGTTTATCTGTGCCCTCGGGGTCACCTGAATAATGCAAATGAGTGTGGGGTCTTTTTGGAACTTCTGAAATGTCTGTGTTGTAAACAGGAGATGGTGGGTGTCATATCCCTCCCCCTCTTTTGAGGGACAGCTTGTCATCCCCCTGTCAGAGTCTGAATCTGAGGAGGAAGCCAAACAGCTGACAGGGAGTGGGATTGTGGCTCCGTTGACTTGGAGGAGACTGGGGAAGGGCAAAGTCTGGTTGGGCAGAGCAGGGGAGAGGTAGAGTAAGGGAGAGGGAGTTCAGAGGAAGATCCAGGCCCATCCCTTCTTCATCCTAGGGAAGGAGCAATGGAGAAGGGAGCAATGTGAGTTGCATGGCTTACGGGGGAGGAAAGGGCCCTGATTCCCTTCATTAGCCACACCTGGGAAGACAGTTGATAAGAAAGGCAGACTGCTGCAGCAGGCTGCTGGGAATAAATGTGACTTTATCCTGTGTTGTCGTGGCTTATCTGTGTTCCTGGCATCTTCCCAACTGTGTGAGTTTTGCCATGCCTTCAAGCCTGAAATGCCTGCTCCTGCCCTGCCAAACTAATGAATTCAGTTTAGCTTGTTTGGACTTTAAGTTAGTTTGTGTTGCTCATGTTTTGGACTTGATTCTCTGCAGCCAACGGCTGTTCCTGGGAGTTTGTTTTCTCCAGCCAGAAGGTAACCTGAACATTGAGGGCAAAGTTGGAGATAAAAAAGGACTCTTCTTGCTTATCTGACTGTGTTGCCTTTGTCCCATGCCCCAGGTCATCACCCAGCTGTTCAGTCTTAATGTAGATGGCCTGTTTAACTCCATTTGTCCAAGATAAACCTCCAAGTGGCCTCAATGACTCTCACGGCCAGATGACTGCAAGGAATATATAAGTCCTTCCATCCTCCGCCATTCAAAAGTGAAGAAATCTCTTGGCTGAGAAGCAAACGTCTTCAAGCAAAAACAATGCCCAATTGCCTTATGAAAAAAAAAAAAAGTACCTTTGGGAGATCCACAATCAAATAAAAAGAGAAGCAGAATGTATGGGCTGGGGAGAGGGAATATTAATCGATGTGCAGGGCTGGGTGGGATTGGGTTGGGTTTAATTTGCCATAAAAATGATAGCAATACTAAGTCCGTCCAGACTGAGAGAATCATCTTGAAAAAGGGTGTTAGTTGGGCCTTGATGTGGATCCATAATTGATCCTTCCCCTACTTGCAGCTCTCCCCAAGCTGTGGGGATTACAAATTGTACAGGTCTCCAATGTGCATGTGCTTGATGGGGAGGTACACCTGTTCATCCTCCTTGCCTTATCCAGAGAGACACAGATATATTTCACTTAAGGGATTGATGAAGGAATGGATGAGCTGTTCACCTTCGATTAAGGTTATCTCCACATCTTTTTCCATATAGGATCCCCCTCCCCAAAATGGCTACGTAGAACCATAAGGGGCCTTGGGAGAGCATCCAATAAGGAGTTTTCCACATTTGGCAATTTTAAAATGTGTGGACTACAATTCTCAGAATTCCCCAGTCAGCTCCCTGCAGTCAAAACACAAGATTCTCACCATCTTCTTTAACTAGATTTATTGAAAAGGGGAAAGGGATAAGTTGTAGAAATCTTGGCCACTGGATATCTTTGTTATAGCATCTCATTTATCTTTCTGGTAGAGTTTTCTTGTTCCTCTCACTAACCCTCCATGGTGCCCTGGGGAAATGGCTATTCATGGTCAAGGAAGAATTATGGGGACGTTTTGTACTTGTCATGTTCAGTGTCTCTCAACCTTGGCACTTTTAAGGTGTGTGGACTCCCAACTGCCAGAATTCCCCAGACACCAGGGAATTCTGGAAAATGAAGTCCACAAACCTTGCCAAGATTGAAAAAAAAAAACATAAGGTATTTGGCAACCTCTAAGATATCTTCAAAGGCTTGGAGAAACCCATAAAATATGCCAAAGTAACTGAGGCCAGCCAACTCAGGGCTTACATTTTTTGTAACCATCAGCTTTTGCTGGTGTCCTCAAGTAACCTGGTAGCAGTTGCCTTTTGGTTGGGTTTGGCTGGGTTTTTTGCAAGCTTCCAGAAGCAGTTTGCATAACTCTCTTGAATATCTGAGTGATCCATGGCTGTCCTCAGAGGAATCGGTTGGGAACCTGGCCAGAATATAAAGCACTACACACACACACACAAAAAAAATGTGAATGCTGCAAAGGAAAATTGCTGAATTCTGACTGAAAAAGCGCAGCCTCCTGAAAATGAGCCCTGAATGAACACCAGCCTTTAGTTACAATTAAGAATCCTGATTTTATGGGAGTAAAATTGTGCCAGTTAATGCAGCTATACTCCGTGGTGAGCTGCAACCAGTTTAACAAACCGGTGCTGTGAGCGCACGCAGCGTTCAATAAACACCAGTTTGAATCTCTCCAGTGATCCACCCCCATTCAAATCATAAGTCTCTAGCCACATCTCTGATTTAAAAAAAAAATGATTTATTAGGAGTGACCATGTCGGCGTTACCTGGGTGCAGCCAACTCTTAAGACCCATCATTCATTTCGCCCTTGACCCTGGTCTTATCTCCACTCTCTGGATGTATATTCTCCAATGGGAGACATCCATAGCCAGGAGTCATCAATCATGCTCTTCAGTAATATTCTTGCGCACTGACAGCTTTGAGGCATTTAAGGAATGCGCTTCTTTCCCCCACTCCCTTTCTGCTGGCAATTAAAAAAACCAAAGGAGTATTTTTTAGTTGACATCCAGCTCACTTTCTAACTTTCCCCAGTAAGTAGAACAGCTGAGGTGCGGTAATCCACTTTGCCACGTGAATCAGCTGAGCTGTAAAGAAGGAAATGTAAGGCATAGGAATAGGGCAGGGGTGAGTGGCCAGGGCCAGTGATTGTCGTTCGTACTAGTTCGCTAGAACCAGTCCGAACCAGCAGCAGCTCACCATTGGCTATGCTACGAGAAAGGTCATGTGTTTCTCGCTTCTGGCAGGAGGATTGGGCCATTTTTCCAACCACTTTTAGACAATTTTTGCAATGTTTCCCAGTTCCCACAGGAAACCTATAACATGGCATCTTTCCGATGTTGCAAATGGTACTTTCCAAACGACAAATTAAGCCAAAGCTCAGCCTTGAATACAACTGTTCATGTAGTGGTCACTTGAAGTTACAATGGCACTGAAAAAAAAAAAAAAAGAGTCTTTGCACCATTTTTCACACGACTGTTGCAGCCTCCCCGTGGTCACATGATCAAAATTTGGACATGTGGTATCTGGTTTATGTTTACGATGGTTGCAACATCCCGGGGTCACGCGATCCCCTTTTGCAAACATCTGACCAGCAAAGTCCATGGGGAGGCCAGATTCATTTAACAACCGTGTTACTAATTTAACAACTGCAATGGTTCGCTTAACAACGGTGGTGAGGAAGGTCTTAGAATGGGGCAAAGCTCGCTTAGCAATAGCACTTAGACTTATATATCACTTCCCATTGTTTTACAGGCCACTCTAAGTGGTTTGCAGGGTCAGCATGTCGCCCCCAAAAATCTGGGTCAGCAACAGAAATCTGGGGTTCAATTGACTGCCCTGTTTCTCTAAAAATAGGACCCGACTGGAAAATAAGCTCTAGCATTTTTCAGGATGCTCCTAAGATTAAGCCCTACCCCGAAAATAACCCCCAATTAAGATTGTCAGCCAAACGGATGCATTTAGAGCAGTATTTCCCCGTAAACAAGACCTAACCAGAAAATAAGCCCTAATGCATCTTTTGGAGCAAAAAATTAAGATCCTGGGTCTTATTTTTGGAGAAACACAGTACCTCTGATTGGCGGGGGGGGGAATGATGTTTACACCCACCACATGTCTTCGAGACGCTCAGGGTTGCAGTCCCAACGTCCCTACTCTGAAGTCCATCAACACTGGCCTTTCTACTCCTGTTTGTAGAGAAGACAAGGAAGTGGGAAGACATTCGGTCTGCCAAGGAAAATAATTTGAAGGAAACTGCTGAAAGGAACGATAAAACTGGCCAAAGGCTTGTTATTAGTATAAAACCCCAGTATCACTCCAGCCACTCATAAGTTCTCTGAGGAGAGAGATAACAGGATGGGTGGGATCGCTGATGCTTCCTTAAAAGATGGATTTACGGTGCCTGGAGGATGCTTTTTTTAAAAAAAAGACAAAGGGTTCTTTGGCACATCCTGTTAGAAGTAGGATGTATTCGAGTATTTGTACAAGCAGGGAGTCAAAATTCTGAATGATGGGCAAAGACAGTCTGTAGAGATTCTCATCCATCCAGGTCAGGATTGTCCCAAAGGTGCCTTTTTTTTTTTTCCCCAGGACGCTAGCCTGCCTTGTTTTTCCTTCTTTTTTTTTTTTTGAAACAAATTTTATTAATTTTAAAGACAAACAAACCATCATTAACCATTGAGTACATAAAACCTCTTTCCATCATAATTTTTTACAAGTCAAATAAAACATTATTTTATACAACATAATTCTATTTTACCCTGTTTCCATATGGACATATAAATATCTTTTAACAAATTTCTCATTATTTCTCTTTACTCTTATTCAATTTCATTATTATTATTATTATTTTCTATATTTATCCATTTTATAGTCATCATCTTTATTTCTCTCTGACTTGTTTACTGTTATTCTCATCCAACATTCCTCCAAGGTTTTATTAATTCTCAAACAAACATAAACACACAAAACACAAAAACATAAAACTTCTTTTTAGAAAGTAGCTTGGCTCCAGATTACCTCTCTTTATATGGACTTCAATTAAATTCATGCTCATCTTATATACCATTACCTATCTTATTTACCATTCTATATCTTCTATATAGCTTCTCCCCGCTTTTCACTCTTCTTAATTCTATTATTTATTTCATTTTAATTTAAATCATTATATTTGTATCTTTTGTCCATTCTTTCCAAATTATCTATTTATCTCATTCCCTATAGTAAAAAAAAAAGGATTTCTCCTGGAATCACTAATCAAAGTATGATGCCTTTCTATCATCCCCCTAAATTAACATTTAAAATAACGCCTAGTACTCAATCTGTTTCTGCTTAGTACATTCTACCTATTAACTTTTAAAAAGAAGAAAAAATAATAAATCCAAAATGATTAAATACATAATTAGATAATAAATCTAAATGTTAAATCTTGTAACATTCCAATTATCTATTTCAAAAACAAATGCTACAATGCTAAGTTTATTATAACATCAACACAATAGTCAATTAAACTCTTTAATTAAACTCAATATTTTAGACATTCCCTTTACTATTTTGTTAAATTTTAAAGTCTATCATTACTAAACATTTCAATATTTTAATCTTTTATTAATTCTTATAACATTCTAATTTTCTATTTCTAACACAAATACTACGATACCATCTTATGTACCTTGCAGAATCTTCTTTTAAAAAAATTATACATTACCCTTTATCCCTAAAAAAAATTCTTTTCCCATCTTGTTTCATACCTTTGTGGCTTCCCTCCCCCCTTTTCCCTTCCTTTCTTATCTCACCTGGCCTTTTTACCCCCCCCCCACCTTCCGCCTTTTTAACTTCCCCTCTCTGTTGTATTCCTTTTTTCTTTTGCTTTCTAACATTGTGCTGATTTTGCATGTTATTTTTCTCTTTCTTGGGTGTTTTTTTAAGTCTTAAGTCCTTCATTTTCCTTCCTCTCTTTCTCCTTTCTTTCTTAATTAAGTTTTGAGATTCATTGAAGATGGCGTCTTCTTCTTCTTCTGTTTTCTCCATCTGTTGTTGTGTTTGCTGATAAATAGCAAGCGCCATTTCTAAGAAATGAAAGGCTTCTTTCACAGCATCCTTGCCTTCTTTCTATTTTTCCATATTCCTAAGTTCATCAACATGTAAAGCCATTATAAACCTTTTCTCCCCCCCCCTTCTTCTTCTTTTTTTTTTAAAAAACAACCAAGATGTTTCAAAAGTTATAACAGTTCCCCAAAGTCCCAGAGTCATCAATCAGTCCAAACAGAGCACAAAGTTCTCACTTTCTCTTCCTGGGGTAATATCAATAAAAAGAAGAAAAAAAAAGCCCAATCTGTATTTTAAAGCCTTGTTGCAATTAATTTCTAGTCTCAAAATCTTCAAGGCATCTCCTCCAGCAAGATCTTAATTTTTTTTTTTGTCCTCTCCCTTTCCACTTGTAACAAAGAGCCAAATTTTGACCTTCTATAAAAAGACAGGTTTCTCAATGTCCATTTGTTGATTCCGTAGGGAAGGAGAGTAAACTTTCCCTTTCAGCACCTCAAATTCGCTGCTAGAAAATCTCCTCTGGAAACAAAGTATCGTTCAAAAAGTCATGGTTTTCAGGATGTTAGATGTATCTTAAAGTCCTGGGTCAGCCCAAAAAACTTTCTCTTCAAAACTTTCTCCCTCTTCCTCCTGCGCAGTCTTACCCAGTTGCCGGCTTCTTTGTGGTGGCCATTACAGACCGCCGCTCCACCGCCTTGAGGGAAAGGGGTTTTGCTGGCTGGAGAGGGGGTCTGCGACATCCCCAAACCCCTCCCCAGATCCCCCCTATCTTCGGCTGCCTCTACAGGGCAGCCTTAGCCTCCAGACCCGCTGGGGTCAGAGGCACCAAGACGGCTAGCGCAACAGGGATTGTGCAGGATCGCGAATCCCTGCCGCCGCCGAAGCCTGGCAAACCGGAAGTTTGTTTTGCCTTCTTTTGAAGACATTTCACTTCTCATCCAAGAAGCTTCTTCAGCTCTTCCATTCCCCACCATCTTGCCAGAGCTTAAGAAGCTTCTTGGATAAGAAGTGAAACGTCTTCAAAAGAAAAGAAAAGGAAAAAAAAAGTCCAGTTGCCTCCTTAAAAAAGCAACTTTGGGACAAACCTGAACAGTTTCAACCCATCCTCAGATCTCGACCTCACCTACTTCAAGACATGTGGACTTCAACTCCCAGAATCCCCCAGCCAGCCAGCATGATTGGCTGGGGGATTCTGGGAGTTGAAATCCACCTATTCTGAAGTTGCCAAGATGGTGAAACACTGGAGATTCATATTACTAGAACTTCATTGCTTGTCTGGTTTGCCGTCTGAGGTAGATAGAGGAAGAAAAAAACCTAGTTTATCCAACAGACAAGCCCAAATATTGGTTTGATGTGCAGGCAGCATTTTTTCTTGCAGTCTGAGATTTAGAACGTGACGCGCGTGCCCCCCCCCATTCGATGGTGGTTTACTCAACAAAGCAGGTCTAAACCAACAATGGTTTAATGTGGCATGTGACCTGAGGCGTAAGACATGGACTTTCATGACCATACCCTTCCACAGGTAGTCCTCGACTTACGGCTGGCATTGAGGCCAAAATTTCCATCGCTAAGCAAGAGAGTTCAGTGGTTTCACTCCGTGTTACGACCTTCCTTGCCACCATTGTTGTCAGTCACCTGGTGGTTAGATTGAATCTGGCTTCTTCCCTGTCAATTTGGCTTGTCGGAAGGTTGCAAAAAGGGGATCAGGACAGCGTGACCATCATAAATACAGACGCCTGTCATCAGTCCCTTTTTTCAGTGCCATAATGTTGAACAGTCACTGAACGAACTGTTGTAAGTCAAGTACCTGTACAAATTCCAGCTCAGATTAGAACCCTTCCAAGATTTTATGGAGGTGCATCTAACGCCTCTTCATGGGCTTCTAAAAATGTGCAATTGGGCCACTGGATGTTTCGTTAAGCCTTAAGGAGAGACTGGAATCTCCTATGCCCAGGAGGACTGTGCCTGTTTGTGTGTGTTGTGTGTGTGCGTTGCAGCTTACTGGGCCTCTATTTTTGTAATCTGAATGGACTGTGGCATACATTTTAGTCCCTTTTGATTGTAATAATAATAAAAAATGGGCCGTTGCACCCAACGCTGTAGTTCCCCCCTCCCCGGCACATTTTGTGCTGAAACAGGAGTCAGGTATACACTGGAATTTAAAAAAAAAAAGATTGGGTTGTAAAAAGTATGGTTACATTTTCCTACAAAGTATATTTTGATGACATTGCTTATTACTGTCAAATAAAAAAAAAATTCTTTTGTGGAGTGTTGGCTTCTTCTCTCGACGATATATTGGCTTACCTGTTGGGATGAAGATCCACATTTTCGAACTGAGCCCTGTAGTTTTCTTTGCTCCAAAATTTAGTGTTCAATTCAACCTGGGGCCGGACTTACCATCCACATCAGCCCAGATGTAATTTTAGTATTAACATTGATGATGGGGCATGTGTTCTAGAGGTGCTTCTGAGTTTTAAAAGGAGAACAACAGACTTTTTTTAAAAAATGAAAAAAAAAGAGAAAAGATCTTGTCCTCTTAACAGAGTTCAGGTCCTCTCACGAAATTGACAAAATTCCGCTGCTTCTGAAAAATTCAAAAAGCTCCAAGGCCTGGCTTGAGCATAGATGGATTTTAATTTTTAATTTTGATCGCAGGCAACTGCACTGTCTTGTTTTTTCTTTTGAAGAGGTTTTTGCTTCTCATCCAAGAAGCTTCTTCAGCTCTGGATGGTGGGGGAATGGAAGGATTCCTTGCAGACAATGCTGGTCATTTGCATCTTTTTAGAGAGAGCCGTTGAGGCCTCTTGGGAGACTTTCAGGAAACACCTACCGCAAAAAATCCCAAGATCAGCATAGTTTCTTTTTATTAAGAAAAAAAATGAACAAAATACATTCTTTCTCCGTATATACATTACATACAGCAAAAATTCTACATTGGGAATTGCTCTTCTTGTCCCCAGAGTCATTCTTAACATACATCTTCAACCTGGCAGAACAATCGTACGACCAAACGATGCGGGAGCCAAGAGGTGGAAAGGACATCCGAAGATATCCGCAGTGGTGAGCTTGGCGTGCACCGGGTGGGTGGCAAATTAAAAGGACTGGAAGGAGCTTTATGGACGAAAGAGGAGATGAAAACCCATGCCTGGGCCTAGTGGTTATCCCACAAGCACGCTTGTGTCAAATGGCCGTGCACAATTCGGTATGATTTACACCTGAGGATCTCTAAATGTGGCCTCTTGAAGACTTGTGGACTTCAACTCCCTGGCTGGGGAATTCTGGGAGTTGGAAGTCCATAAGTCTTAAAATGGGTCACATTTGGAAACTCCTGATTTTACACAATCTAGCTAAACTACATTTTAGCTCATCCTAGACGGGACCAAATGGCCTTGATTCCTTTGGTATTAAAATACTTTTGGCTCGCCCTGCCTCTAATCTTTAGTTTTCTGCTTGTTTTTTTTTTTTTTTTAAATACAATGGTTAACTTTCCCACAGCTGCTTCAACCACAAGTGATCCTTCAAATTGCTTTTCCAACCTGGCCAGAAAAAAAAAATGTGCTGCAGGACTAAGAATCTAGGCTTATGTCAAACATAAACCAATCAAAACCCGCTTCTAAGAGCACAGGTCAAATTACTCTCTCACACACACACTCACACCACTTTGAAGGGCACACCTCACTCTTAAGGCCATCAAGTTGACCAAATCAATCTACTGAATTCCAACCCTTGCCATTTTTCCCAAAGCAACGTCCCTATCGGCAGCTTCGGACAGACTTACATTGCTTTCTCACATCTTTTACCACATTTTCAATTTTGGGAAAAGCAAATTTGAGAAATCAGAGGGTGGATTTCCTCACTCATCCCTGGAACTTCGGGTGCCTTCCCGATTATTCTTGAGCTTCTCTAATCAAGCCCAAGGGGTTGTGAGATTTCGTTTGACTTGAAGACCATTTCTTCGTTGAGCCAATGGAGCAAGTCAACAACAATCAATTCTGTGGGTCTTTCCCACCCCAGAACTACGCCGTAAAGGAGCTACAAACCTGTAGCGTTTTTAGAGGGAGCAGTTCAGTTTTCAACATGACACCTGTCAGTCTTTTAAGACTATCAAAATTCTGAGCCAATCTGTGAATGGCATACCTGGATGTACCGAATGGGAACTGATCAAACAGATATGACAAGAAGCTACCACCTCTGTCAAACTGTTAGATCTGCATCAAAATTTTAAGATGGCGTGGGAAATAAACTGGGCTTCTTCATTGTCGTCTACTGTGATGTCAATGGTTGTGATGATCTTCGGATCAGGTTTCACATGTCATCTTCAGAGAGTTTCTGCCAGTGGCCATACAGCATTTCTAAAGCCAGAACTTTTTTATTATCTGCTTTCTCTTTTCTACAGAATTACATCTGAGAAGTTAGATTAAAACCCAGAAGTTGAAACACATCCTCACTCGAGGATGCCTTCCCACCTCCTGCTCTTTTCTCACACAAGACTTCCCAATCCGCCCTTCCTGAGCTGTTCCTCCTCCTTTGAAATTTGAGGGCTCCTCCTGAAGTGTGTGGTGGGTGTGGCAAGAGGAGTTGTGATAAAAAGGGGCAATGCCCCCAAAAGTGAGCAAAAAGGATCCTTTTGGAGAAGGTTTGAGGTCTATTCTTTCAATCCCCTGAAGTCCGCAACCTCTCACATCTCGATATTTCTGACATCCCAAGACTTTTAAGCTATCTAGAGAAATCTAACTGGCCAGAAATGTCCAGCTGTTTGAACGGCCAAATCTCTACACTGGACCACCTTTTTCTGCTGAATGGGTGATAGGAAAGTTCCAATTATGAAGAATCTTTTGATGCCTACAAGGCTACTTATCTGCCTTAAATTATCAGTTCATAAGTAGAAAGCACTGCCGCCATTGTGGTCTACTCAAAAAGATTTCCATAACAAATTGACCTGCTGTTATTAAACAATGGGATGTTGGGAGCTTATAGACACATCACATTTGAAAGGGTCTAGTCCAGAAGTTGGCAACCCGTGGCTCTGGAGCCACATGTGACTCATTCCTCTGCTGCATCTCCCTGTCACCTCCACAATTGATAGGGCTTTTGGTGAGGAGAGGTAGAGGAAAAAGGATGCTGTGCTAGGAGACTCTATGGTGGGGGAACTGGACTTGGCAGAGGAAAAAAGACGCACTCTCTATGGTGGGGGAACCAGACTTCCGGTTGGCTCTAGAATTGAATGGGGGGGGGGGCTTCCGGTTAGGACCTTTGTGGCTCTTTTGAGCTTTTAAGGTTACCGACTCCTGGTTTAGTCTACAGAAAGCAGAAGTCAAGCCTTGGGCTGTTGGTGGATCCATGGTATGGGAGCCTGAGTGATACCTTCTGCATCTGAACGGCATAGATGGAAGCAATTAATGCTTAAGGGCAGGTTATGAACTGCTGTTGCTATCTCAACGTAAAGAGCGCTTGGAAGAAAATCTCAATTAAATCGTTCATTCAATTAGCATGCCCCACCACACAAGAACGCACGCTCCATGGGAAGACAGGGGTTCTCAGGTAAGGCATGCAAATTACTGGAAGAGGGCTCCATGCAATGCATTCTAAACAGCCCCCCTCAAAAAAATATCAGGTTGAGAGGGAAGAATGTCACACTGACTACCAGAGTCTTATCTATATGCGGAAAATCTAGAAAAAAATTTCTGGTTCATATGAAAAGGACGGTAAAACTCTACTTGAAATCCAGGTGTGAATCTGGTACCTGTGTCGTACCTGACAATTAAAAGTTCATTTAAAATAGGGAGGGGGGGGAAAAACATTTTTTTAAAAAATTCCAGGTGCCTCAAAAAGGAAAAACAAAATAATTGTGATTTTCAAATGATGACACTTGGCTGTTGTACTAATACAGATCCTTTTAAGTCTACATTGGCCACAATTATATGGCATCATAAACCATGGGTTGATCACACACATTCAAGAGTTGGCTGTAATGCAAATTTTGCACTGGGTTGACTCCAACGTGTTTCCTGTGAATGAGGGAGTCCTGCGTTTTAAAAGCAAAGTGATGTCAAACCATGGCTTCCGACACTGGCTTATGTAAACCACAAAGTCAGGTTTGAACAAAATTACAACATGTGGTTAATCAAAACCCTCTAACTGAGCTGGTGTAGGGGAAAAGAAGGCACAGCACTCAAGCTTGAAGTTTCTTGTTATACTGCACCGACCACCAAAATCTTGGCTTACAGTGATATCGGCATCAGTTAAGATCAATTTCTGCTGGCTCACCTAATCTTGTTTTCCACAGCAAATCTGGCTTGGCTTTTGTTCTTTTGTCCCTTGGGTTCTTTTAATTTCTTAGAAGTCCTAAGAAATCACTTTGGAAGGGTTAAATCAGTCAAGCTTTTTAAGCAAAGGTGGACAATGTAAGTGTCCACCAGATGATGGTGGAAAGACGTCTCCAACCAGTACGGGAAGACATGCCAGTAGATGTCCTTCAGAAACACCTGCTAGTTCCTGATTTATGAATGTCAGATGCCTTCCTTTTCCTGAAGCAACCAAGATCAATCCCAGTGTGGTTTGCTTTCCAGCTTCCATCCAAAACCCAAACTCACAAACCACCCAACAAAATGACAAAAAATACACATGCTTTGGTTGGCTCCATCCTACAGTGCTGAAAAGGGGGGGGGGGTGAATCCATGAACCCTGACTAGGCTAAATATATATTTCTTCCCTGAGTCTTTAAATGCTAAAGACATTTCCTATTAACCATGGGAACAGAAGAAATTTAATACTTTTTCCAAGCTGTGAAAACATGCAAGATGGAAGGGCCGAGGCCACGATCAAAACCGCATTTTGTATGTGCGTGGAAAACACCAACAGGAGTGGGTTTTCTAGTATAAACTTGCAGGTTGTTACATTACACACAAACACACCAGAAAGACCTCACTCTTTCTCTCTGTGATGTAACTTCCGCTAAATTTATGAAACCAAAGCCAAAATCCATATCCTGATTAATTTCCTTACTTTACAAAGCAAAACTGTAATGGGAAGAGTTCTAAATGGGAAAGAAATGGGAGTTTTGGGGGGAGGACACCGGTGTGTGTATATTCCAGAAAGCAAGTTCAGTTGGAAAAGGAAGATTGGATAACATTTCTTTGAGGACTTTTTGAATCTTCAATATTCTGCTTATCCTGCTTGAGGACAAGATCTTTGGAAAATGGGGCTGTTGGTATTCCAAAGATGATGGACATCACAATTTACTTCTTCCAAGGTTTGTGAAGATAAAGTTCACCGCAAGACCTTTTTGATGGCCAGAAAAAGCAGGACCATCTGGGCTGGGACCTCACGTCTGCTTCAAGATGACAAATCTCTTTCATCATCTTGAGCAGAGGTCTCCAAACTTGGCAACTTTAAGACTTGTGGACTTCAACTTCCGGAAGTTGAAGTCCAGAAGTCTTAAAGTTGCCAAGTTTGGTGCCCCCTGATCTTGAAGAACAGGTCAATGCGAGTAACATCTATTGGATAGTTTCCCTTGTTAGTTTTTCAGGGTAATACACAGCATCTCCCCCGTTGCACATCTTGGCCTCAACATCTAAGAACGTGGAAACTCAAGCACAGAAGGCAGAAGAAGGAACAGCCTTACAATCCCATCCTAATCGGGACATCCATTGCCATGAACTTTCGAAGAACATCACTAACTCCATCGCACTGCAACACCTGTCCACAGTCACAACTCAAATCTACCGTAGTCTACTAGAGTGTCCAAGGGAAGATTTGGACCTTCTGTGGGCATCAACTTTGGTTGTCCAACCCGGTGCTACTGTGCCAGTTCTAACTGTGAGAGTTTTCCCAGGAAAATAAGTCGTCTGGGAAGTAAAAGAGATGGGGTACAAAGCAACAAACTTAACACCCACACACATTTGTGCAGCTGCTCACACCCAGCCCCAGAGCTATGACTAGAACTCCATGCATTGTAATCTGAAGTTAAAAAAAAATCTTGGTGCTGCTGCTAAACTTCTTCTCGGTGTAAATGGGGGAGGTATGTGTAGGATTCATTTTCTAACACGGGAAACTGTAGGCAAAGCAAACGGCTCAAGATTGCATCTTCTCAGCATGGATTTATAAGGAGGTCACCTTTTAGGCCAGGGGTGCTAACCATGGCCACATTAAGACTTGTGGACTTCAACTCCCAGAATTCCCCAGCCAGCCATGTTGAAGTCCACAAGTCTTAAAGTGGCCACGGTTGGACATCCCTGATTTAGGCAGATGTCAACATCAACGTGTGTCTTAATCTCAGCCCAAGAGCCTTCTGTTTTTCACCCCACGGCCACTAGATGGCAAAAGATCCCCAAAGTACATGCATCGCTCTTCTTTTCCAAGGTGGCTCCAAAAAAAAAAAAAAAAAAGAGGTCAAATCTACACTTCCCATCCCACCCACCCTCCGTTCTAAGGATGCCTGCATCGGCTCTGCTGAGGAGTTAGCAGGCTGAAAAACAAGCTCCAATCGGCAAAATCAGGCTGGAGAACAAAACTGCTGTGCACCAATCAAATTAAAAATTTTAAAAAAGAAAGAAAAGAAAGCACCATCTATCCTCACGGCCCTGAGTTTGCACCCAGGGTAGAGTCACCAATTTCCCCACCTCCCTGGTTGTCAATATTAATTGATCTTCCAAAAGTGTCATCGTGAATGAGAATGAATGAATGAATGAATAGGGCAAACGAATGAACATCCCTCCCTCCATCCACCCGTCATCCGTCCATCCCAAAGCCCGTCAAGAAACTTTTATCGATTCCTTTTTATTTATCCGTGTGCATAAAGACCCTCCCCACACAACTCGCTTCTCTTTCTGAAGTTCCCCAGTCACTCACTGCGCGAAAGCGCATACACCCACGCAAACACACCCACCCACACGCGCACAAAATTAAAAATACTGAAAAATCCTCTTCCTTCCGTGGAGCCAGCAACCGGGCTCGTCACAGGGTGATGAGCTCCACCAGGTTGCCCTTGGGAGGGGTCATGTTGTCCGGAAAGAAATTCACCAAAGTGTCGAAGAGTTGAGTTCGTTGGGCGTAGACGTGATCGACATCCGAAAAGCCTGGAGATGGGAAGAGAAGGAAAATGACAGAGGAAGATGAAAAGGTTTGTGGAGCATCAGAAAATATACCGTATTTTGGGGGGGAGTATAGCACGCATTTTGTTCCATCTCCAAAAGTGGGTGGGAATGTCTGTCCATCTTATACAGCGAATGTTCCTGAAGCCCCGCCCATCCTTCAGCCTCTGCCTCCCAGCCATTTGCCTCCTTGCAGCAAACAGCAAGCAGCCTGTTTCAGCTTCGGCACAGCCTAAGGATTAGCACAAGCAGCTGATCGTCGGTTGGATCGACCTCCCGACGATCAGCTGTTTTCAGGCTGCAGGGACTGCCGTCGCTTATTGCCGCCTCCACGCACTCCATTTTTGGCCTCCCTATTCCTACACACAGCCCTCCTAAGCTCCATTTTTTTTTTTTTTTGAAACAAATTTTATTAATTTTAAAGATAAAACAACACATCATTAACCATTAAATACATAAACACATAAAACCTCTTAATATTGTAAATCCTTACAAGTCAAACAAAACAATATTTTTATACAACATAATTCCAATTTATCCCATCCCCATATGGACACGCAAATATCTTTCATCAAGTTTCTCATTATTTCTCTTTACTCCAATTCAATTTCATTTCTCTTCCATATTTATCCATTTTATAATCATCATATTCTTTTCTTTCTGACTTGTTTAAATTATTCTCATCTAACATTCCTCCAAGGTTTTATTGATTCTTTTTTCTTTTTTTTTTAATAAAAAACAAATTTTGTTAGTTTTATCATAAGCATAATACACAAACATACAAACACAAAACATAGACAAAACTACAAGATCTTTTCTGAAGGTTGTCTGTTCCCGGGTTAAAAACTCTTTACACAGACACAAATTCAAACATCATATTCAACCTAAGTCTCCTTCTATATCTTATTATCATTTTCTTTTTTATATATGTATATAAAAACCATTTTTATCAGTTTTCTAAAATCAATACACACAAAATCAAGGCATAACAGCTTATAAATTCTTTTCTAAAAAAAAAAAAAAAATAATGATAGACCAATAAAACATAACATTTCCAGATTATAATATCAATATTTCATATAATATTAACTTCATATCTTATCCCTACTTCTCTTTTCCATCCAAATTATTTATCAATTAAAATTTTATTGCCTTTTATCAATATACAAAATAAAAAAAAAGCATATATATCCTTCCATTATTACCATTTTCAACAACATTCTTTGTCTGTTCTATTTCCAAACATCCATTCATCTTTTTTCTTTTACTATACTTCTCCTGTAAACCAATTGGAGTTGCATCTATAACACATTACCTAACTTAAAAATACTACATATAAATCTTTCTTGGGATTCTGTTTAAAAAATTCTTAAAATTACATAATAAATTTTTTATTCTAAATATACATACATATAAAAACACACTCTTAAATACCCTCCAGAATCCCTCTTTTAATCTAAATTAAATTCACCCATTGTCTCTAAATAAACTTTTTTTCTTTAAATCTTGCTTCCCCCCATTAAGGCTTCTCCTCCCCCCTTTTCTCTCTTGCTTATTCTTCTCCTTGCCCTTTCTACCCCTTTGCTTTTTCCCTTCGCTTTTCTTGCTCCTTTTCTTTTGTTTTCTAACCTTGCCTCCATCTCTTCGCTCATTTTTCTCTCTTTTGGTTGTTTTTATAATTCTTAAAAACCCCTTTTTCTTATCCTTTTTCTCCTCCTCTCCGGAAGGAACCCATTGTTCATCAAAGATGGCTTCTTCTTCTTCTTCCTTATCCCAGTCCTTCTGCTGCGTCAACTTTTCTAAGGAACATAACGCCATTTCTAAGAATTGGAACAAAGCGCCCAAAGTATCTTCTTTTTTATATTTTTGATATTCAATCTCTAGTTCATCCACAGAGAATGCCATTATGAAAAGGGAAACTTTTTCCAAAACAACCACAAGTATTTTTAATCCAAGACAATCAAAAGCAATTAAAAAAAGGAAAAAAAGAAAAAAGTTCCAAAAGTTAATACTTTTCTTCCTTCTTCTCTTTCTCTTTCCAAATTAATTTTTGATCAAAGAGGTCCAATTACCATATATCTTCTTTTGGGATCCACCAAGACGTTCTAGACAGTCTCCTCCTTTTTCAGTTTCTGCTCCAATTTTTCTTTCTCCCTTCCCACTTGCAATAACAATTTTAAATAATCAAAAATCCATACCTCCAGCAGAGATTTTCCAATTTCTTAAATTTTTCAATGTCCAAAAATCCCTTTGTCTCTTAGCTTAGCTTTCAAAGCAATCCACTTTCAGTGTCTAATACATCCAAATATTTCTGCTTTTTCCGTGGGATGAGAGAGTAAAAAATAAATAAAAAAAAAAAAGTTCCCTTTAACAGCTTCTCCGCGGCTTTCGATCTTCTTAGGGATACAATGTATCCTCCAGCAACAAGCAGCTCAATTCCAGGAGATTTAAAAGTTGTTACTTGACCCGGCTCAGACAGAACTTTCACTTTTCACACTTCCTCCAGCACAGTTCTTACCCGGTTGCTGGCTTCTTCGTGGCGGCCATTGCTGACCGCCGCTCCACCGCCTTGGGAAAAAGGGGTTTTCCCGGAGAAGGGGGGGGTCTGCGATGCCCCCACCTCCCTAACCGGCTCCCCTCTATCTTCAGCTGTCCCTACAGGGCAGCCATAACCCCCTGACCCATCTGGATCGGGGGTACCTCGGCAGCTAGCCAGCAGGAATCGCGAGCTGTCGCGAATTCCTGCTGCTCCGAAGCCACGCAAACCGGAAGTTCCTAAGCTCCATTTTTGTTGGCAGAGAGTTGCAGGAGGCCATCGCAGCTGAAAATGGAGCTTGGGAGGACCAAGCATGGCCCTCCCAAGCTCCATTTTTCACTGGCTGAGGCACCACGGACTGGTCCTTTGTTGTTTACAGGGTGGCCCCTGTAACGGGCCAGATCTAAACACCCCCATGGACTGCATCTAGCCCGCCGGCCTTGACTTTGACACCCCTGGTATAGGCTTTTCCTCCTTGAGCCAGGGGTTTGGACTAGAAGGCCTCCATAGCCCCTTCCAACTCTGGTTATGAGGTTTTGTTGTGTCCAGTAGCAGAAGCGCTACCAAGGAGGAAGGGGAGGGGAATTATTACAATCTGTAAACTTGAACTTGGGATTTTTAGTTCTGGGAAGTGGAAAGGGTGTTATTCTTGCTTGGCAGCCCAAGGAGAGAGATTGCCTACAACAGGCTAAACTCACCTCCATTGTAACGGTGCACCCCATCTGCGCAAGCAAAGTTGAAGCTCGTCCCCGACCCCACTTCCCAAACCCCAGCTGGCCAAGGGCTGTAGGATGATGGATGGTCTGTTAATTTGTTTTGACCTAGCCTTCCGATGGCTGTATGGATTCACACCGCGGTGAAACGGAGCCCGTGGACTTTTACTGGCCCTTGACCCAAAACTAGATTCAGAGGCCGCTGCAACGCAGACAAGTCTGAAGTCTACTCACCCAGCGTACTCAGATCAGAGCCCGACTTGAAAAGTGCCGAAGCAAGTAGCTGGAACTAGACAGGGAGAAAACAAAAGGACACAAGAAGGACAATTTTAACAAGTAAGATGTCAACATGTCTACAGAGATTCTGAAATCATCCAAGGTCATAGTTGTCCCAAAGGGTTTATTTCAAAAGCAACTGGACTTTTTTTCTTAATTTGAAAATGTTTTGCATCTTGTCCAAGAAGCTTCTTTGGTTCTAACTGACTGGTAGGTAGGTAGGTAGGTAGGTAGGTAGGGAAGGAGGGAGGGAGGAAGGAAGGAAGGAAAGAAGGAAGGAAGGAAGGAAGGAAGGAAGGAAGGAAGGAAGGAAGGAAGGAAGGAAGGAAGGAAGGAAGGAAGGAAGGAAGGAAGGAAGGAAGGAAGGAAGGAAGGAAGGAAGGAAAGTTGTGGGTGCTTCATCATTGGAAGTTTTTAAGATTCTGGACAGTCACTTGTCTGAAATAATAGAGGATTTCCTGCCTAAGCAGAGGGTTGGACTAGAAGACCTCAAAGGTCTCTTCCAGCTGTATTCTGATGGATGGATAGGAGGGAGGGAGGGAGGGAGGAAGGGAGGGAGGGAGGGAGGGAGGAAGGAAGGAAGGAAGGAAGGAAGGAAGGAAGGAAGGAAGGAAGGAAGGAAGGAAGGAAGGAAGGAAGGAAAGAAAGAAAGAAAGAAAGGTAAAAAGGAAGAGTACAGATGATAAGGTTGACAAAAGAATCTGGAAAGGAATGAAAATAAGTAAACCCCCCAAATGACAGGAATCCTACTGCTATGCAACCAGTTTTTAAACTGTCTTGACCTTCCCTGCATACACCTGTGTATGCATGCACAAACACATCTGTGCACACATACACATCTACCTAGGACTGACCATCTATACCTTTGTCATCCAGGTGTTCTAGAAGCACCAATTCCACCTGGATTTGCACAATTCTTTCCACGTGAACAGGAAAATCAGATACGTCACTGCTTACCTCCTTGGTTTCCTCAGGATCTGAGTGATCCACTGTGGCAAACAAGTCGTTCTGCAAATATTTCAGGGCACTTAGAGGATCTGTCTGGGCTTTCTCTTCAAACCTGTGGAGACACCCAAGGTCAGGAAGTAGCTCAGGAGAACTTAAAGACTCATGAGACTATTTTAAAAAGGCCCTCATCCAAATATAAAAGATACAGGGGCCTGACACTGTTTCTGCTGGGCTGTCCAAGACCAGAACCTCATATGGATTAGAGCAGCGGTCGCCAATCGGTGGGCTGTCTGAGGATGTGATTATCAGAATAATAGAATTTGTTGTCTTCCTATCCTTTGCTATTGCAATTTTGCATTCTGGGAATAAGATTTCAAATCGACAAAAGTCTTTAGAAGAACAACAAAAATGATTAGAGGGCTGGAGGCTAAAACATACGAAGAAAAGTTTCAGGAATTGGGTATGTCTAGTTTAATGAAGAGAAGGACTAGGGCAGTGATCAACAACCAGGGGGGCCGTGAGAAAATTTTGGTGGGCCGCAGAGAAATCTCACCCCCAGAGCACCCCCAAAGCAATTAATCCAGGCTGCGCAGAAACACAAGGCTGCTCAGCCCACATGGCCCGAGGGAACCCTCCCCGCTCACTCACTCCTTACCCGGCAAACTTGTCTGCTAAGTTGCGATTTTTCCTTTTTCCGACCATCATCCGTTCTGCTGTGCCAAGAGATTTAGTTTAGCTAGGAAGCAGGAAATGGTTGGATTTCTTGCTTTCTAGCTAGTCTTTACATCTTCGGCTCAGCACAGCTGAACTTTCCTTAGGACTGAAGGGTTTGCTTGCAAGCAAATTCAATGGAGACTCATAGCAAGCAAATTTGAGAGACCGAGCTAGCCGATGGCAGATAGATAGATCACTGAATGATTCTGTGAGCAACTCAATCTGCCTGCTTTGCCTGATTTTGGATAAAAGTTGCTTTTTTATATAAAAAATTCAACGCTTACATACATGGTGCGATGTGAGTTAATTTTGTGAGTTTGCTTGCTAGCAAATTTTATGTGACAGACTGAGCTAGCCAATGGCAGATAGACAGATCTCTAAGTGAATCTGTGAATCTGTGAGCAACTCAATCTGCCTACCTGCTTTGCCTGATTTTGGGTAAAAGTTGCTCTTTTTTATAAAAAAATTCAATATTTATATAAATATTTATAATATTTACATACAAGCCATGCCCAGCCAGTCACATGACCACCAAGCCACGCCCACAAACTAGGCCACGCCCACAGAACCGGTTAGTGGTCCTTGGGATCTAAAATTATGAGTTTGGTGGTCCCTGAGGTCCAAAAGGTTGGTGACGCCTGAACTAGAGCTTCATCTTTAAATGGGAGAAGACCAGACCTGACTTAGATGGCATTTGGCTGTTCTCTTAAGTCAGGACTGTCCAACCTTGCCCTGCACTTCAAGTCCTACAATTCCTCAGCCAGCCACATTGGCATTCAAAGGGAATCAAAATTTGTCCTCTTGTGGCTATTTAATGTTTGCAGACTACCATATTTTTCGGAATATAAGGTGCTCTCAAATATAAGACGCACCTAGCTTTTGGGGAGGAAAACAAGGGAGGGGGAAACTGCCTCTGCCTCCCAGCCATTTGCCTCCTTACAGCAAACAGCAATGTTCAGTTTCAGTGCAACCTGATTAGCGCAAGCAGTTGATTGTCGGTTGTATTGGCCTCCCGATGATCAGCTGTTTTAGGCTGCAGGGATTGCCATTGCCTATTGCCACTTCCACAAGCCCCATTTTCTGCCACCGTGCACCCTGTTTTCGGCCTCCACATGCCCCATTTTTGGCCCATTCCGGGCAGCGGGGATCAGAACAGGCTGAAAACAGGGTGCATAGAAACGAAAATGGGGTGCATGGAGGCAGAAATAGGCAACGGCAATCCCTGCAGCCTGAAACAGCTGATTGTCGGGAAGCCGATCCAACCAACGATCAGCTGCTTGTGTTCATCAGGCTGTCCTGAATCTGAAACAGGCTGCTGGATGTTTGCTGCAAGGAGGCAGATCGCTGAGAGGCAGAAGCTGAAGAGTAGGGCCAGGCGGGCGGGTGGGGCTTCGGCCATATTCGCTGTATAAGACACACAGACATTTCCACCCACTTTCGGAGATGGAAAAAGTGCGTCTTATACTCTTAAAAATATGGTAATTCCCCACTTGACTCCTCCCCTGGTCTCACTCTGACAATATCGGACTTCTTTTGATGTTAACTGAATATAGCCAGGAGTTCTCTTCAAATAAATCAAACTGGGGAAAAAAACAGCCCCAATGCTTTTCATGGCTGCCCCATTATCCCAGGAGTGGGAGGGATTCTATTTAAAAATGGAAAGATTCCCTGTTCCTCCCAACAAGCCCACCCTCTCCTATTGCCTTTGTTAAAGCTCCCCCGGCAGGTCTGTACCTGTGTTTCCTTATCAAGTACTTGCAATGCCGAAGCAAATATTCCTTGGACGGTCGGCAGAGTTTCAAGGACCAGAAGTCATCCAGCCTCATCTTTGGAGAACAGGGTTTGCCTGGATTTCCTCCAAACAAATAATGGACCTTGAAGGGAGAAGCAGGGAAGAGATCTAATCATAAATAAACAGCGGTCAAGGAAACCATGGATAGGTTTTCCACGAAGCACGACTGGACTTATAACCAGGGGTGGGATTCTCCAGTGTTAACAACTGGTTCAGCGATTGTGCACAGCACTCAAGGAACACAGCCGCGAAGTGGCAATCTGCTGTGCCGCGTTGATCAGCGGAGACGATATCACTAGGTGAAGCACAGGGGCAGGGGGGACGGGCCCACGATAGTCGCAGCAAACCAGTTCACTGCCAGCTGATTTTTCGGAGCAAGGGGTTTGGCCGAACCAGTGCAAACCGGTTGAATACCACTCTTGCTTATGTCTAAATGCTTGGGACTGTTGCTCATGCAGCTCGTGCAAATGCTGCGCGCACAGCTGTTTGTGGTGCCGAGCTTTTGCACTCTCTAAAAAGGCAGAGGAGGAAAGAAAGCCACAGGTCTGCCTCTCCTTACTCTGACGAAAGGGTAAGAATACACCCCCAACATATGAACCTTAATATCTCTCCAGGAGGACTGAAGTAACTACATTTGGTCTAGTGGTTAAAGCTGAAGCAGGTACAGGCTGCTCACCGGTTCACACTGGTTCGAGTGAACCGGTTTTTAATTTTATGGCCAGTTGGATGAATCGGCAAATCCCACCCCTGGCTGGCATCACCCATCCTGCCTCTCCACTCCACTCCCCGGAGTCCCTGCATGGCCCATTTTGGATCGCATGTAAGTGCAGGGACCCTGCAAAGGCTCGGGGAGGGCGAAAAACGGGCTTCCTGGAAGAGAGGCTCTGGAGCCTGGGGAAAACTGGTTTTACTCTCCTGGAGGCTCAAAGAAAGCCTTCGGAGCCCGGGAAGGGCAAAAACAGCCCCCCGTGGCCCATTTTCACTCCCAGGATGGTGCAGGAGGCAGATTAGACCATGCCCACCATGGCTACATCCACCCCAGCAACCAGGCAGAGAATCGGTTGCTCATTTTTTTTGAAGCCCACCCCTGAACAGGAGTCCCCAACCTGTTGGCAATTGCCCACTACTGGGCTGCAGGCTAATGGCCAGTGGGTGTTGTGGTTCACTGGCAGCAATTAGGAGGACGTTCCCGAGAAGCCTGTGCTGGGTGTGAGTGAGAGCAGGAAGATTCATGGAAGAGTAGCATAGGTGACTTGGGAGTAAGAAAATTAATGGCCCTTCCCTCTAGGGCAGGGGTCCCCAACTACCGGGCTCCAGACCGGTACCGGTCCATGGATCATTTTCTACCGGGCTGCCAGTTTGCTGGGCGCCACCATCTTCTTTCGACGAGAAAGTGCTTTCGGGTGAGCTTTACCGGTTGGAAAGCGGCGTTTGGGTCCTGAAGGAATCCTCGCGCCTTAGTTTCATCGAAGGTGGGGGGATGGCTTTGAATGAAGAGCCGTCCCGATAGCGGAGGAGATTAAGAAAGCACAAAAAAGGTACAAAGGAGGAGTTGAAGGTGGCGGGGAGAAGCGGGGGACGGCTGGCTGGCCGGTCGCTCAGCTCGCCTTTGCCTTGTCATGCATGCTGATGCCGGCACCGGGCCGTGGATCATTTTGTGATGCCGGTACCGGGCCGTGGCACAAAAAAGGTGGCGGGCCACTGCTCTAGGGAATACAAGCCTAGTTTCAAACGGCTTTTACCTTTGCAAAAGGCAAAAGTTTGAAGGAGTTAGTGTGATGATTACAGACTCTGATTTACTGGACTAATTGGCTGCAAGCCATCTGTTATCTACAAAGAGGGCTATTTGTGGAATAAAGCCATGAACATTTCAGTTTTGGAGCTTATCTGTGTTTGCTTTCAGAAACTTCGGCTGAGTCAGAACACTGGGCCGCGGGAGTGGCCAGACAGTGCATGCGCATCCACATCATCATGAGTGCTCACAGCCCCACTTACATGAGGCTTGTCAGATATCTCAGGTTTGACAGCTTTGCCTTCTGTAGTCTTCATCTAGATCAGGGCTCTCCAAACTTGGCAACTTTTAAGACTTGTGGGCTTCAACTCCCTTGTGGTCTTCAATTCCCCATGCTGGCTAAGGAATTCTGGAAGTTGAAATCCACAAGTCTTAAAGTTGCCAAGTTCAGAGAGCCTGGCTCCAGATATTAAATGGTCTCAAAGTGAAAACTCGGATTTGGTTCTCCTTCCGGAAAATAACAGTGCCTATGCCAGCAATCCAGAGGGAGGAGAAGACATCTTCAGGGAATGGTTGGAGTTTGACCAGGATGTCCACTCAACCCAAGCCCACATTTATAACCTTATCACGACAATCAGGAGATCTAGATCTTCCGGTTTGAGCTTCTTCAGTGACAGACCGAAACCTCGTCTCTCTGAGGCTTCGATCTGTGCTCGCTGCTGGAGCACCCCGAGCCGGCTGGTTTCGGTGCTAAGCCACCCCGTAGAGGTGGTGAAGAGCGGGGAGACTGCCTGCAGGGTTGAGGAGAGCCGCATCTCTCCTCCCCAGCTGGCCATTACTTCCTTTCCCGAAGGCGGTGGTAGCGGTGATCAGAAATGGCCACCACAAAGAAGAACTCGACTGGAAAAGAATGTGCAGGAGAAAGATAAGAAGAGAAAGTTTTGGTTGACTGGGTCAAACAGCAAAAACAACAAATAAGGTACCCTGGAATTTATACTTAACAACATTGTTCCCAAAGAAGATTTTGAAGCTGCGAAGGAGAGAGAGAAGGGAAAGGATTAGGGTTTTTTTCTTCCCTTCCTTATACTGACAGCTAAGAGACTTAAGCAAGAAACTGAAAAAAAATCCACTCTGACATGAATAGGCATCTAAGCTGAAAATAAAAGTCATGGGGATAATAAAGATTTCTGGACCTTTAAAAGTTTTTAAAAGCTGGAAAGGAGAAAAAAAAAGAATAGAAGGGCAGGATCTGGAAAAATGGAGGAGACTGCCTTGAATTAAGGAATGGAACGGTATATTAAAAGGAACTTACAGTGAAATTTTAACAAGATTCCTCAAAGATACATTTTAATGGAAACTTGGTAACAAAATAATAGAACCCCAGGAAGAGAAGGTGGAAAAAAGAAGCAAGAAGAAACAGCCTTGCATTATTTGGATTACTTGGTGATTTTTGGTTTTTGCATCTAGATGACTGAAATTAACTGGGTGGTTGTTTAAAAATTTTTAAAATGGTATCACTCTTAGAAGAACTGAAAACAGAACTTTAAAAAATGGAAAGAAGATGCACAAGAAGGGAGAAGTTCTTTTGGCTTCGTGTTTCAATTCTTAGAAATGGAGATCTGGAACTATGAGAAGCAACAAAAAATGCATGCAGAACAAGAAGATTGGGACAAAGAAGAAGCCACCTTTAATGATCAAATAATTTTAAGTGGGGGGAAAAAGAAAAGGGGGGAAAGAGAGTGAAAGGTTTAAGATTAGAAAAAACAACCAAAAAGAAGAAGAACAATTTGAAAGATAAGTGTAATATTAGAAAGCAACAGAAGAGGGGATTACAGATGAGAGAGTTAGAAGTAGAGGGACGAGGGGGTAAAAAGGGGAGGGAGAAGAATGGGAAAAAGGCAAGGAAAAGAAGTTGTAAAAGACAGAAACAAGAAATGGAGAAACAGGGAAAAGATATAAAGGATTGTAACCATAAGTTTGTTTAGAGATAATGGGTGAAAATTTAATTGTAAAAGGGATTCCGCAAAGGTACGTAAGATAGCTTTGTTATATTACAAATAGAAATAACTTTAGAAAATATGATGATGGATAAAATATTTATTGTAATGCAGTGGGATGTTTGTTAATAAATAAATGAATTAAAATGATTGAGAGAATTAAAAGGGAACATTTTTTAATTATTAGTAATGATTTATAAAAATATAAGTGAAAAATATGGGAAAAAAAGAATTAACTATGGAAAGTTTATAAGTGTTCCCAAGGAAGTATGATATTTAATTGAAAAGAAATGTTAAAGATGTTAAGATTTTAATGCATATTAATGATAGAATTGAATTGGAATGGAATGTGTTTTATTTACATATATATATATATATTTTTCTTTTTAAGAATATAGTGTCTATTTTAAGAATGTACCAAGCAGAATTCAATTGGAAGTTATGTATTATATTGAATGCTATAGTCTTAAAGCTATACATTGAAGCTTAAATAAGAGCTTGAATGGATAAAATTAAAGAATATAAAGGTGTCATACTCTAATTGGTAACTACAGGGAAAAATTTGCTTAATAAGAAAAGATAATGTGAAATTGTAACAGGACAGACAAAAGTATAAATATAATGATTTCAATTGAGATAATTAAAACAAAGTTGAGAAAATTAAAAGAGGGGAAAAACTATGTAGAAAATATAAAATGGTAATAAGATATGGAATAGAATATAAAAATGAGCATGAAATTGAGTTTTGTGTCTGTATGAAGAAGTGATAACCTGGGACCATGCTATTTTCAAAAAAGATGTTTTATTTGTATTTTGTTTTTGTGAAAACCCAAATAAAATTTTCAAATTAAAAAAAAAGGAGACCTAGAGTGCATCTCCATTGAACTAGGGTGTTGGAGAAGACTCCTGCGAGTCCCTTGGACTGCAAAAGCAATCAAATCGGTCAGTCCTAGAGGAGATCAAACCTGATTGCTCTTTAGAAGGCCAGATCCTGAAGATGAAACTCCAAGACTTTGGCCACCTAATGAGAAGGAAGGATTCATTGGAGAAGAGCTTAATGCTGGGAACGGTTGAGGACAAAAGAAGAAAGGGACGGCAGAGAATGAGGTGGCTGGATGGAGTCACTGAAGCAGTCGGCGTGAGCTTCAATGGATTCCGGGGAATGGTAGAGGACAGGAAGGCCTGGAGGAACGTTGTCCATGGGATCGCGATGGGCCGGACACAACTTCGCAACTAATGACAGCAACAACAAAGCATGCATCTCATGGGTGTCTCCAAGTCTTAGATGATAACCATGACACACTACCATATTCTCAAGCTAAAGCTGACTTGTCAACTCATAAAACATTTTTATGCCTGTTTTAGTAGTTGCCATAAAAAAGGGGGGCTAGGAAGGAAATCTGGAAGAGCAGTGCAGTGTTTGAAAGAGAAAGTACATTCCAACTCCTTATCTTTAAAAGATTGTAACTAAAATACCAGAGCTTCTGCCTGGGAAAATCCTTAATTGGAGAATATGATTGATGACACCCAGCTAGTGAACATGCTCAATTGGAGAATCTGGTTTATGATATACCCAGGGAGCAGGGGGGGGAAACAGGGTCACAGGTGATTGTAAATGACCTAGGCCAGAGTTGGCTTCATACAGGGCAGTGCCAGTATGTCGCCTCTAATAACTCCTTTGAGGTTTTTTGAAGTTTGGCTCGAGAATCATGAATTAATTAGGGCGATTGCTGGAATCCTGACACTTACCTTATGCAATTCATCATACACAAGCTGGTGTGCAAAACGGGGACAGGGTTCTTCCTCCTGAAGGCTCTTGTTCGAGTTCTCTTTGGCTGCTTGATCGTTCTTGTAGACGCAGGACCTGAAATACAGGGTGTCGGCCACCCAGAGGTTATCCGGCGAGTCTCACTTATCTCCTGGTTAAGCTGAAATTCTATCACAGGGCACAGTTCTGATTGCTAACCCATTGAGGACGATGATGCCACCCATTCAATCCTCGGGGTCAGGATTGGGTCAGGTCTCTGCATGTCTTCAGATCTGGCAGTAAAACCTAAGCACAGGCAACTGTTGTAAGTTGAAACTGAAGTTACAACGGCATGGAAAGGGTTTGTGACTAGCAGTTTTCACACTTAAGGGCTGCTGCAGCATCCCTGTAGTCATGGAGCTCAAAATTCAATATAAACTTGGCCACTGGGTCATACTTATGACCAGTGCTGGGATTCAAATCGGTTCTCTGGGCGTAGCTTGGTGGGCGTGGCAGGGAAAGGATATACTGCAAAACCTCCATTCCCTCCCCACCCCACTAACCTGCTTTCCAGCTCTGTTCTCTTGTGCAGGGCAACCAAAGAAGATCCAGCCAATCAGCTGGGACTCAATGGGAGGCAGGGAAGAGATGGGGTTGGTGGAGCCAGTCAGAGGCGGGATTGGCCGGTTCTCCTAACTACTCAAAATTTCCGCTACCGGTTCTCCAGAACTGGTCAGAACCTGCTGAAGACCCACCTCTGCTTATGACGGTTGTAGTATCCCGGGTTCACGGGGGTCACCTTCTGCGACCCAGGGTCGCTTAACAGAAATGTCACTAACCTAACAAACTGCAATGATTCACTTAACAATTGTGGCCAGAAAGGATGTAAAATGGGGGGGGGGGGGAAAACTCACTTAACAAACGTTTCACTCAGCAACGTAAATTTTGGGCTCAATTGTGTGGTCTTAAGTCGAGGACTACCTATATCGTGCTTTAGTGATTGGAAAATGAAAAACGGGGAGTTCGAAAGATTCTTGTTTTCAAGTTCTACCTTGCAAAGTCGGACTGATTCATCTACCGGCATTTCCAGTGATGAAATGCATGGAAGCTCCTGACTCCCGCGAGACATTCTGGCTTTCTCGGCGCAAACCGGCAAACTCCAAGCATGGTCAATCTGCCCTCTT
This sequence comes from Hydrophis major, assembly GCA_033807585.1. Classification (NCBI taxonomy): domain Eukaryota; kingdom Metazoa; phylum Chordata; class Lepidosauria; order Squamata; family Elapidae; genus Hydrophis; species Hydrophis major. The sequence continues at coordinate 210,118,468 of CM066331.1, read as the reverse complement.
GTCTATTAATCCAGATCTTCTTCTTTTAACGACCCCATAATCCCGTGAGGGCGAACCTAGGGCACGCATGCCGGAAGTTGCACACAGAGCCATCTCTGCCGGGACGCGATGCGGGGGCCTCCCGCTAGTCAGCTGATTTTCAGGTATCTGCTGAGCATGCACAGGGGGCAGGGCACATGTGGGAGATGCGTGAACATGTGCAGGGGGTGGGGAGAGCACGGGAGGTGGCGCATGCATTGTATTATGGATGCAGTCATGTGTGCGCACGTATGCAATGACAAAAAGCTTAGCCATCCCTGCCCTAATCCCTTGCGGGGATGGAGTCTGAGCAACTGAATGGAGCTGAGTGTTTACTGGCCAGATGCCTTTCCTGTCGCCAATGCGGTGTGTTTCTTTTCCAGCAGATATATTCTCAGTGTGCCCAGAGAGAGAAATATCTGCCTCTACCTAGGATCAAACTCACAGCCTTCTGATTGTGAGGCGAGAGCTCCACCTCTAGGCCGCTGCACCTGTGATGACCCAGGGTGGGATACAAAAGCAACAAAGTCAACAAAAACAGGTCCCTTTAATGCCTTCAACTTGGCTTCAAAGCTCCAATTATCATTGACTGGAGAAAAAAAACTCCCCCACAAACAGTTGCGTCAAAATACATATAAATTATAAATAGAAAAGAAACAGCACAAACCAGATTGAAGCTATTAATGAGACAAGGCAGGATAAGGGCTTGAAGACGTCCACAGATATCGAAAAACACACATTGGGAAGGACGCCAGAACTCAGATAAGAACTGAAAGACTAGAATTATTTCTCGCTTTGCTTCCAGCACTGGGCCATGTACAGTTTGTCCTTTTAAACAGTCCTCCCAGCTGCAGCCCATGAAGGGGACCAAGGCCCTTTCCTACCCCGTAGACCAGGCCATTCACGTTTCTCCCTTATCCACTCCTCCCTGCATGCCCTAGGATGAAGAGGGGATGGGTCTTCCTCTGAATGTCCAGCCAGCCTGTGCTCTCCCCCAGTTTCTTCCACAACCTCCAGAGCCACATTCCCACTGCTCCTCTCACTTGGAGTCAGATTCTAACAGAAGCATGACAGCACCTCTCTTGTCTATTAATCAAGATGATCTCTGCAAAAGGCAAAAAGAGACTTAAAGAGAGGGAGGAAAAGCAATCTCCCGCTTACCAGCTGTTTCGGACGATGTCGTAAATCCAGAAGGAATTCCGAACGTTCTCTTCCCGTTTTTCCTTGTCTTTACTCAGTCCGGACAGCACATGGATTTCGTTCAGTTCTGGATCAATGGTAGCTCTTTGGGTGAAGCCGGTCATTGGAACTACGGATTAAGGAGAGCAAAGGATGGTTACATTTCTCCAAAAAATAAAATGGGCCACTAGATGGCGGATCTATCACAGAATCCGGAGATGCTGAGTCAAGCATGTCTTCTCGCAGCTTCATGGATGTTAGCTCCCACATGGTCATGACAAGCAAATTGGTGGAAATTGCTGGTTTAAATCCTGTCCATTGGATACCCTCCCTCTGGAAATGAAACGAAAGGACAGGGGCACGTCAAGCCAGCAACCAGCTGTTTAAAAAACTGGCTCCAGGGAGGAGGGATCACAATGCAGATCTAAAGGGATCCATAGTGATAGAGGCTGACACCACTGTAGCAGGATGTGAATATGTTTTACACAAAAAGTTAATGTCAAATAGGCACAAATGTGCATTTTGTTGTTGTTGTTTTGCATAGAGGCCACTGACAATCAGAGATGTCCAATTTGAGCCACAGAGGTTTGTATCTTCTCAACCTGGCCACATTTCAACCTATCCTAGATCTGCTATCCCTCGAATGAGAAGATGGAAACTGAAGTGATCCAATGTACCGTTCCCCGGAGGTCATGTGGAGCATCAAAAGTTCACCTAGATAGGCCACAGTTTCATAATCGATCACTCAAACAACAAATCTCTCTCTCTCCCTCTCTTTCTCTCTGTCATTTGGAAGACCAGATGTTCACCTAAATAGGCCACAGCTCCATAATCAAACAATGAATCTCTCTCCCTTTTCTCCCTCCCTCTCTCCCCTCCCTTACTTTCTCTTCCTGTCTCTCCCCGCACTCTCCTTCTCCTTTCTCCCTCCCCTTCTCTCCCTCCCCCTCTCCTTCTCCCTCCCTCACTTCTCCTCCCCCTCTCTCTCCCTTCATGTCTTTCCCCCTCCCTTCTCTCCCTTCCTTTCTCTCTTCCTGTCTTTCCCTCTCTCTCTCTCTCATTTGGAGGACCAGATGTTCACCTAGATAGGCCACAGCTCCATAATCAAGTAAACAAACAACAAATCTCCTTTTCCCTTCCCTTCCCTTCCCTCCCTCTCTCATTGATTATTCCATTTCACATGCAGGTATTCCTCCACTTACTTCTGGGAGTTGAATGACTGGAGACCCCCTGGACTAGAAGATCCCCAAGGCCCCCTACCAGCTGTACAATTCTAGGTGTCTAAGATTGCGGGGCAGCCACTCATTCTAACTCTCCCACTGTGGGAATTTGAAGCGACGGTGAGAATTCCTTTAGGAGGAACGGCTCAGGGGGCCATTGAAGGGATCTGCCGAAAGCCCCTACCCCGTCCACCCACTGACCCCCTCTGGAGCCCGTTTCTCCTCAAGCAGCCGCCGGGACGGCCAAGAGAGGAAGGCCCAAAGACCTCACATTAATCCCCATCAAAGCCTAATCAAATAATTGGCTGTTCTGATGTTTACAGGGCAGGTCCTGCTCCTCCCGTTTCCCACAGCAACCGGCCTTTCGGCTGGCATGTGTAACCGGCATGTGATCTGGCCGCCACCGTGGTTCTGTTTTCCTCTCTTCTCCTCTTGGATCACTTTAGTTTGGGGGGGGGGGGAGAATGAGAGGAATGGCAATCTGTGCCTCCTATCCGGTCAAGTTGTTTGAGGGTTCAGAGGCGGGAGGATGCAAATCCCACTGGGACCCCCACCCATGCCAGCTCCTCCAGCCTTTCTTTCTTTCTTTCTTTCTTTCTTTCTTTCTTTCTTTCTTTCTTTCTTTCTTTCTTTTTCTTTTCTTCCTTCCTTCCTCACTCACTCACTCACTCTTTTCCATCTATCTCCCTCCTTTCCAAAGCATGCATCTTTCTTTCTTTTTCTTTCTTTTCTTTCTTCTTTCCATCCTCTCTCCCTCCCTCTTTTTCATCCATCTATCCATCCATTTCCCTCCTTTCCAAAGCATGCATCTTTTTCTCTCTCTTTCCTTCCTTCCTTCCTCACTCACTCACTTTTCCATCCATCCATCCCCCTCTTTTCCAGGGTATGCATCTTTCTTTCTTTCTTTCTTTCTTTCTTTCTCTTTCTTTCTTTCTTTCTTTCTTTCTTTCTTTCTTTCTTTCTTTCTTTCTTTCTTTCTTTCTTTCTTTCTTTCTTTCTTTCTTTCTTTCTTTTCTTTCTTTCTTTCTTTCTTTCTCTTCTTCTTCTTCTTCTTCTTCTTCTTCTTCTTCTTCTTCTTCTTCTTCTTCTTCTTCTTTTCTCTCTCTCTCTCTCTCTCTCTCTCTCTCTCTCTCACACACACACACACACACACACACCCTGGACATCCCTTCCAAATTCATATGCCAAGGACAGCCTAGCTGCATCTCGCTCTTCCCAATGGGGGGTGGGTGTTTCCCCCTCCAAGCTTGATCCAAACTCTAAAGGGGGAGATGAAGAAGTGGGGAGAGATGCACACCATGGTGTGACTAAGCAGTTCTCAACAGCACAAACACCAGAGGCAGCATGAGCCAGGGAAAAAGCCGCATGTGTGACTCAGATGTTCAGGGAGAAAAACAAAAGCACAAATGTTTTGCCTTGTGTTTCGTTTTGTTGTGATTCCCCTGCCTTCTAGGAAAAACATTAGAAGAAAGGAAGAGGTGAAAACACAAGCGGGGTCAGCTCCATCAGCCCCCGACCCTTTTGTCAAGTAGGGCTATTAAAATAGCTGGAGCCATCTTACTTTTCACAACAAAGGAAGGAGAAAATTACAGGCATGTGATGCAGAGGGGGAAAAAATCCCTACAAACTAGCTAGGATCCTTTCCCAGAGAAATCAAACAGATGGCAAGCTATAAAACTTGTGAGAAGCAAATCAAGCATCATAACAGGAAACTCAGGATATTGCAACCTAGTGCAACGAACAGCTACTTATAAAACAATTACCAAGATCCCAGGAAGAGATCCCACTATCAAAGGACAGGAACTCCACACACCAATCAAAGACTTTCAAAGTTTCACGCTTACAAAATCAAAGGATCTGAAGGCTATAAAAAAAGAGTTTCTCTACTCACAAGATTAGATTAATCCTAGGAACACTGTGAGATTTCTTACCTGCCTTCCTACTAATAAACTGATGCTGACTTTCAATGCAGCTGACCAAATCATTTTGCATTTCTCCCAGCCTGGAAATTTGAATGCACAAAAGGAAAGAACTTTGCCTATTCCTTAAAGGGCAAGGCTTCTTTTTTCCTTTCCCCAGTTTAGACTTGCTGCCTGATGAACACAAGAGGGGGACAAGACACACACACACACACACACACACACCCCATGGTTTTTTATTTTGTAAAAGAGAGGCAGAGGGGAAGACTACGGGCAGTCCTGGACTTACAATCATTCCTTTAGTGACCATCTGAAGTTATAACGGTGCTGATAAAAAGCGACCTGTGACCATTTGTTCATGTGTATAACCGTGGCAGCATTCCCGCAGTCACATGATCAAAAAACTCCAGAGGCTTGGCAACTGGCATGTACTTCTGACAGTTGCGGTGAGAGAGGAGCCCTCATCTTTCAACCCTGAGCTTGCAAATATTCTCCTTTATATTGGTAAATGCCACAACTCCCTCGGCCAGACAGACACACAGAGACAGCTGAGATCCACAAAAGAAAGGAATCCTATCCAACGGGATCCTCAAACAATCAAACAATCAAACCGCATTAACCCAATCTCTCAACTTTGTGGCCCTGAAGTTATAGCTATCCTCTCTCCTCCCCATGATAATGAGCAAGCAGTGCGTGGTGGCAGACAAAAATGCCAATGGAATCCTATGTTGCATTAACAGAGGGATACAATCAAAATCAAGGGAGGTACTAATACCACTCTATAAAGCCTTAGTAAAACCACACCTAGAGTCCTGCATCCAGTTTTGGTCACCACACTATAAAAAAGAGGTTGAGACTCCAGAAAAAATGCAGAGAAGAGCAACCAGGATGATTAGGGGACTGGAGGCCAAAACATATGAAGAACGGTTACAGGAACTGGGCTTGTCTAATGGAGAAGAACCAGGGGAGACAGGACAGCAGTGTTCTAATATTTGAGGGGCTGCCACAGAAAGGGGGTCAAGCTATTTTCTAAAGCACCTGTAGGCCAGAAAATGAATAATGGATGGAAACTGAACAACGAGAGATTCAACCTGGAAATAAGGAGGAATTTTCTGACAGTGAGAACAATCATCCCATGGAACAGAAGTTGCCTTCAGAAGTTATGGGAACTCCATTACTGGAGGCTTTCAAGAAGAGACCAGACTGCCATCGGTCAGAAATGGTGTCGGTAGGATCTCCTCCCTGGGCTGAGGGTTGGGCGAGAGATCAGGGGTCGCCAACCTTTTGGACCTGAGAGACCACCAAACTCATAATTTTAAATTCTGCGGACCAGAGACCCTGGGAAAAAAACTCCCAAAAAGTCTGCAGGAAAATCCCCCACCCTGTTTTCCTACCGATCGATCATTCTTTATTTGGGATCGCAGAATACCATTTCCAGCTCCGTTCTCGGGGGGGAGGGAGAGAGAGAGAGAGAGACTTTTGGTTTCATGCAAGGAAAGCACGCAAAGAAAGCAGCAGGAACAGCAGAAGTCTTTCTTTCTCTCCCCCAAACTCTGCCAGAAATGAGTCTTTGGGAGTCTCAGTTCTGGCGGCTGCTTTCCTTACGTGCAGCCGAAAGCAGAAGAAGAAAGAAGTGGAAAGAAGCAGCCCGGTGACCAGGTGAGAGGTGACCAGGTGAGGGGTGACCAGGTGAGGCGTGTGAGGCAAATGGGGCAAGTTCCTCCCCTCCTCCCTTTCCCCCCTCCCTTCACTACTTCATGTTGTTCTCAGTCCAAGTGATGCAAGCCTTGTGTTCCAATGGGCCATGTGGTTGGTGCAGCTTTGTGTTCCTGCACAGCCTGGATTGCTTTTGGGGGGGGGGGGGATACTTTGGGAGTGACATTTATCTGCGGACCACCAAAATTGTCTCGCGGACCACCAGTGGTCTATGGCCCATTGGACTAGATGACCTACAAGGTCCCTTCCAGCTCTGTTAATCTGTTGTAAGAATTCAAATATAGGTACAGTATACAAATTGTGCTCACGACCACAATTTGTTCCGTAACTTTGGTCGCAACCCAATTTGATTGTGACTCGAATCGAATTTTGGGAATTTGGCGCTTACCAAAAAAAAAAAGAAAAAAAAATGGCGTAGAAGGGGAAATCGGCCATGAAAAAAAAAAATGGTGCATTTTTGGTCGGAACCTGATTTGGTCATGGTCAGAAGTGTTCGTAATCAGAGGTTCTACTGTACTCCTATGTTCATTACCACCATTTGTTTAAATTCCAGTGGCACGGATAAAAAAGTGACATTTATACCCATGGTAGCGTCCTCACTGTCACATGATCAACATTTAGAGGCTTGGCAAACCATCTAATGTCCCGGGGTCATGTGATCACCATTTGCAAGCTTCCTAGGCCTGGGGAGGCGGAGGGGGGAGCCGGATTTGCTTAATAATCATATGGTTCACTTAACACAGAGGTCTCCAACCTTGGCAACTTTAAGACATGTGGACTTCAACTCCCAGAATTCTCCAGCCAGCTGGCTGGAGAATTCTGGGAGCTGAAGTCCACAAGTCTTAAAGTTGCCAAGGTTGGAGACCTCTGCCTTAACAAAGACAGTTATTCATTTTACACCCATGGCAAAAAAGAAAGAAAAAGACCCCAAACCTGTCACAGTGATTTGGGCCAATCACCAGGAGACAAGGAGTTCTAGTCTCGCCTTAGCCCTCAAAACCAGCTGGTTGGTTTTTGAGACAATCGCTCAGAGACACTGAGTTCCAGTCCCGCCTTAGCCATCAAAGTCGATTAGGGGCCAATCACCAGGAGGCGGTGAGTTCTAGTCCCGCCTTAGCCATCAAAGTCGATTTGGGGCCAATCACCAGGAGGCGGTGAGTTCTAGTCCCGCCTTAGCCATCAAAGTCGATTTGGGGCCAATCACCAGGAGGCGGTGAGTTCTAGTCCCGCCTTAGCCATCAAAGTCGATTTGGGGCCAATCACCAGGAGGCGGTGAGTTCTAGTCCCGCCTTAGCCATCAAAGTCGATTTGGGGCCAATCACCAGGAGGCGGTGAGTTCTAGTCCCGCCTTAGCCATCAAAGTCGATTTGGGGCCAATCACCAGGAGGCGGTGAGTTCTAGTCCTGCCTTAGCCAGCTGGATGACTCTCTCTCTCTCTCTCTCTCTCTCTCAGCCCATCCCACCTCATAGGGTTGTTGTTATGGGGAAAATAGGAGGGGGAAAGGATGGAGATTTAGGTTATGTTCATCAAATTATTGATATAAAATAATAAAGGTGAAATTAAAAAAAAATCTAAAATAAAGCGTTTTCTGCAGAACGGAGCTCCAAGCAAACGCCTGAGCGATGTTTTTAGTCACAGTCTCGTAAAAACGTGCATAGGGATTTTTTTTTTATTTTTTTTTAAAGAATTATTTGGCAAGATGCTTTAGACAAAACACCCACCAGCCCTAGCTAGCAACGCCGAATGCGAAGGACCGGGGAATGCTACAATCCAAAACCAGTATGATAGGTCTCTTTTTTATTATTATTATTGTCTTCAATGAATAAATGTATTGGCAGAGGCAGGAGACGCTCTTCTGCTTCCCCAGAGGGCCATGGGGTCAGAAAGGGAAGCTGGATATGAACGCCACTCTTTTTAAACTGCATGACATAATCATGCAAAATTGGCCTTCCAACCGGAGTGATTTTGCATCACTGTGTGCTCTGCCAAGGCAACTGAAAACAGGAAAACACCAGAGTCCAATGCTTACATATAAAAACAGAAAGGGTTGTCAGGAAAAGGGAGGGAGAGGGAAAGGACAGAAGAGGGAGGGAGAAGGTAAGAGAGAAGGGAAGAGGAGAGGGAGAGAGGGAAAGGGGAGGGGGCAGAGGGGGAGAAAGTGAGAGGGAGGGGGGAGGAGAAAGGGGAGAGGGAGTGAGGGAGGGGAGGGAAAAAAGGGGGAGGGGAGGATGAGAGAGGGGGAGAAGTGGGCGAGAGGGGGAGGAGAGAAAGGGAGAGGGGGAGAAAAGGAGAGAGAGAAGGGAGAGGAAGGGGGAGGGGGGGAGAGGAAGAGGAAGTGGGGGGAAAGGAGAGGGAGAAAGGGGGAGGGGCCGGGGAGAATGAGAGGGAGAGGGGGGAGGGGAAGTGGGGGAGAGGGGGAGGAGGAAAGGGAGAGAGAAGGAGGGGAGAGGAAGAGGGGGGAAGGGAGGAGAAAAGGGGAGAAGGGAGAGGGAGGGAGAGGAAGAGGAAGTGAGGGAGGGGAGGGAAAAAGGGGGAGGGGAGGATGAGAGGGGGGAGAGGGGGGAGAAAAGGGAGAGAGGGAGAGAAAGGGAGAGAGAGAAGGGAGAGGGAGGGAGAGGAAGAGGAAGTGAGGGAGGGAAAAAGGGGGAGGGGAGGATGAGAGAGGGGGAGAAGTGGGGGAGAGGAGAAGGAGAGAAAGGGAGAGAGGGGGAGAAAAGGAGAGAGAGAAGGGAGAGGGAGGGGGAGGGAGGGAGAGGAAGAGGAAGTGGGGGGAAAGGAGAGGGAGAAGGGGGGAGGGGCCGGGGAGAAAGAGGGGGAGGGGGAAGGGAAGTGGGGGAGAGGGGGAGGAGGAAAGGGAGAGAGAAGGAGGGGGAGAGGAAGAGGGGGGAAGGGAGGAGAAAAGGGGAGAAGGAGAGGGAGGGGGAGAGAGGAAGGGAGAGGGAAAGGCAGGGAGAAGGGGGAAGAAGAGGGAGAAGGAGAGAGGTGGAGAGGGATTGGGAGAGGGAGAGAAGAAGGGAGACAGAGACAGAGAGAGAGAGAGAGAGCGCACACACCTCATTTTCCAACAAATTCCGTTCACAGCTGCTTTTATACAAAGATGTTGTCACACGCCTGCTATTTTTACTAACTCACTCATAAAAATTGCTAAGTACCTTCTCACCCAGCATAGGAAAGGAAAGGGGAAAAAAGAAAACAAAACTTTAAATATCTTAAATGTTTTGCCTTTTGGCAACAGGTGGGGAAGGCACAGTAGCCCGACAACACAACAGTGGTTAAACTGAGGCACAAAGCTATGAAATTCTCCCAAAAGGAGCATTTTCCCTTCTCAAGAGGTCCATCTGGCCAAGAGCTTGAGAGAAGAACACTTGGAATTTTGTTATGAATAAGTGTCAACCTGGGCGAGAATTTTATACCCAGGTAGTCCCCGACTTACAGCAGCTCATTTAGTGACTGTTTGGAGTTAGAGCGGCATGCATTTACAGTGGTGACTGCATCCACAAGTCATGCGCTCCTTATGTGTGACATTCCCAGCCGGCTTCCCACACAAGGAGAGTCAAATGGGGGGGAGGAGGGAGCTGGATTTGCTTAATGACCACCTGATTTGCATAACAACCCTAACAGCCCCCCCCCCAAAAAAAGGTCGTAAACTTGTGTGCGACTCACACAACAAATTGCCTTGCTTAGCGACCGAGAAGTCGGTCCCAGTTCTGGTCAATGAGGGACTCTAGCTGTACAGGGAGACCAAGCCTACCAAAAAGTCAAATTCACCAAATTGAAAGATTTTGGTGGGTCCCGAGCCCACTGGCCAAAAAAAAAAAAAAAAAGGCCTTGCGCTCCAAATACAGCTGTGCCTTGAAAAAGGAAGGAAGGCGGCGCTGCTCTGAAAGAGAAACCGCTCTGGATGCAATCGAGTCAGGGGTGAGATGCCGCCACTGAGCTAAAAAACATGGGAATATAGGACAGGAAAGGGCAGGGGCAGCCAGAGGTGGGATTGGCTGGTTCTCTGAACTATTCGAAATTTCCGCTACCGATTCGCAAGAACCGATCCGAACCGGCTGAAAACCGCCTCTGAATCAAGAACTGAGTCCAGAGCCCAACAGGCTGTTCCGAAGTTTCCAGGAAGCTTCCCAAGCAGGAGACAAAAGGAAAGACACCGAGTTGGGCTTGCTGTCCTGCAGCTGTCAGTCAAAAGTCTTCTCTACCTCTGCACATGGACATAACAACAGGAGGTAGAACTTGCCTTCCTTCCTTCCCTTCCTCACATCCTTTTCCTTCCTTCCTTCTCTCTCTTCCTCACACCCTCTTTTCCTTCCTAACTTCCCTCCCTTCCTCACACCCTCTTTTCCTTCCTTCCTTCCCTTCCTCACACCCTTTTCCTTCCTTCCTTCCTTCCCTTCCTCACACCCTCTTTTCCTTCCTTCCTTCCTTCCTTCCTTCCTTCCTTCCTTCCTCACACCCTCTTTTCCTTCCTTCCTTCTCTCCCTTCCTCACACCCCCTTTTCCTTCCTTCCCTTCCTCACACCCTCTTTTCCTTCCTTCCTTCCTTCCTTCCTTCCTTCCTCACACCCTCTTTTCCTTCCTTCCTTCCTTCCCTTCCTCACACCCTTTTCCTTCCTTCCTTCTCTCCCTTCCTCACACCCCCTTTTCCTTCCTTCCCCACACCCTCTTTTCCTTCCTTCCTTCCTTCTCTCCCTTCCTCACACCCTCTTTTCCTTCCTTCCCTTCCTCACACCCTCTTTTCCTTCCTTCCTTCTCTCCCTCCCTCACCTCCTCTCTTTTCCTTCCTTCCTCCCTCCCTCCCTTCCCATCTCCCAGAATCTCCAACTGGCTGGGACAACTGGGAAATGGATGAATTCTGGATGGTGCCAAGTTGGGGAAGGCTGTCTCCCTCCTGCTCTTTCACCAATCCATCTCTTTTTCTGGACAAAAACTCTGAGGACGTTCCTTCATCCAATGGGTGGGGTTGAGAAGAGGAAGAGGAAGAGGAGAGAAAGCTTGCTGTCTTCTGTCAAACTTCCAGACCAAAGGGGGCTACTGCAACTGAAGCCTCCTGGGGTCCTTTGGGGCTTTCAAAATAATGAGTTTTTGTTCTTCCTGGTTGTAAGAAAGACTCATTCTAACATCTCCCTGCACAAAACAAAGGAAATAAATGTTCAGAACTGTTTATTTACTTGCTCCGACACCCAAGGACGGTCGAGAATTCTATTCATTCATGATTTCTAAATGAGTCATTTGCCTACAAAGGACGCTATTCAGCCTAACAGCTTTTTCCTCCCCTTCTTCTTTTCTTTCTTTCTTTCTTCCTTTTTTTTTTTTTTTAAAGGTAGCTAGTTATGTCTTTTCTTCTTTGTCCAAATCCAAGGCTCAACTAGTATGTTTGGCCAGAGGATCCTGGCTGGGTTGCTCGGTCACAAGGACGGATCTGTTTTCCTCAAGAAATGAACTCATCGCAGGTGGCCAAGATGGAAGCCAACCAGCATCGGCTCTCCCTGCAGATGGCGGTTATGTCCGCCGCGGCCTCTTCATTCAGAAAACCAAGTTTCCCTCCCCACCCCAAAATAGGAAATGTCAGATGACTTATGGCCAGAATTCTCATCATTCTTGACTTCTGGCCACCAAAGATGGATTTTCTAATGGGGCAAAAAGCTTGGGTAGACATCACCACCGCAAAACCCTTCTATCAAGCTTTAGCCAATACAGGCCAGCCCTTGACTTACAACCCCTTGTATAAGGGACTGTTCGAAGTTGTGACCATTTTTCACACTTATGACTGTTGGGGCATCCCTGCGGTCAAAGTTTGGAGGCTTGGCGACCGGTTCAGATTTACGACAGTATGCAGCATCCAGGGGTTTCGTGACACACATACACACAACCTTTTGCGAACTTCTGACCCAGCAAAAAGTCCTTGGAAAAGCCAGATTCACTTAACAACCTGTGTTGCTAACTGAAACGCAGCAGCGATTTGCTGAACGATGGCGGGCTAAGGAATGACGTCAAGTGAGGTGAAGCCGACTTTAGCGACGGTCTCGCTCAGCAAGAGGAATCTGGGGCCTCGATGGTGGCCGTGGGCTGAGGACTCGTCAGGACCAGCGAAAAGAAAGGCGATCATTTCACTTTGTTAGGAGAAAATGCTTGTCTCTGTCGGTAGCCAGGTCTGCATGCATAGAGGGAATAAATATCTGATTTGATTTAAGCGATGCAAGGAAAACCTGGAAGGTTTGCCAACGATTCAAACGATGAACAACAACATTCCCAATGGCTCTTCTCACTTAAAGGGAGCAGATGTTTCTGCACTGTCAAAATTTATCATTGTAAGATTTGGGAGGCTTCGCTTTCCAAAACAAGACAGCCAGTTCCAAAGCACAGCTGGAACTATTGAAACAACACAAACAAAGCGGCTCCAACGTTTCTTTTTTAATGGACCCGAGAGTGAAGATTCTCTTGATCAAAACAAGCCTTTCTCCTTCCTAATCCTGTCCTACTTCAAAAGGTTGTTTATACACCAGGAATGGGGCAACTAGGACCCAGCTCAGAATTCAGAATAAGTTGGAAGGGACCTTGGAGGTCTTCTAGTCCAACCCCCTGCTCAGATTATTGTCTGCTCAGGAAATCTGCTTTCTCACTGCTCAGGAAACTTTAAACATTTCAGACAAATGGTTGTCCAATCTTTTCTTTAAAAACTTCCAGTGTTGGAGGATTCACAATTTCTGGTGGCAAGCAGTTCCACTGGTTAGTTGTCCTCACTGTCAGAAAGTTTCTCCTTAATTCCAGGTTGCTTCTCTCCTTGATGAGTTTCCATCCGTTGCTTCTTGTCCTGCCTTCAGATGCTTTAGAAGAGGTTGACATCCCGCCTCTTCTCTGTGACAATCCCTTAAATATTGGAATACTGGTAGTCCTTGACTTACAACCTCAATTGGGCCCAGGATATATGTTGTTAAGCAAAACACTTAAGTAAGTTTTAATCCATTTTACAACATTTCTTGACACATTTTTTTAACTAAATGCAGTCCTTAAGTGAATAACACAGTTAAGTGAACAGTGTCTTTGCTTGTCTGAAGGTCGTGAAAGGTGATCACATGAACCCCAGGGCCCTACAAACGTCATAAATGTGAGTCAGTTGCCAAGTGTTCTGACCCAAGCTTCCTAAATCGTAATTACACACACAGCTATTTTAAAAGCAAGCCTTCGTTTATTGCAACGCTGGGAAAGGTGGGTGCTTACCTTGGGGGATTATTTCAATTAATTCCAGCTGGGAATTGTTGTCATTCCCAGCCGGAATTAATTTAAATAATCCCCCAAGGTAAGCACCCACCTTTCAAGTTCTGTGAAGTGCTGCCAAAAACAGAAGGATCAAATGAACTAGAGAAGAAACCAACCGAAGTACAAGAAAAACCAACCGAAATACCAAAGAGCTTCAAGGATGACTTGGAACTGATCGAACTACTTTGCTGCCTGCAAAGGTTTTGTCATCTTGGCCTGACTTTTATCCCGTATGGGAGGGGCAATCACCTCCCAGCCTTACTCCCAAGTCACCCCTTTTGTCTCAGCTGCTCTTGCCTTCTAGCAGCTCTGCGCACATGCGCACTGGGAACAGGCTCCCCGGGGTCCTCTTCCTCACTGCTGCCAGACTCCAAAGGCTCCGAAGGCAGCACCCCACTCCCAGAAGGTCCTGGCCCCATCTCTGCACCAGACACAGGACCCTTGTCCGTCTGCACCGGCTGCCGATGAACCACAACACCAAGTGGCTGAATTTTGATCATGTGACCATAAGGATGCTGCAACAATCATAAGCAGGGAGTGGGCTCTACTGGTTCATACCGGTTCATGCGAATCAGTTGTTAATGTTATGGCGAATCCCACCCCTGGTTGGCCCTGCCCACCCCACCCCGCCCCTGTCAGGAGTCCCCGCGTGACCCATTTTGGATCGCAGGTAAGTGCAGGGCCCATGTGGAGGCTTGAGGACGGCAAAAAACCCGGGCCTCCTGGAAGTTCCGGATGTAGGCTTGTTTCCGGCCTCCAGAGAGACTCTGGAGCCCAGGAAGGCTGTTTTCGCACTCCCAGAGTCTCAAGGATAGCCTCCGGAGCCTGGGGAGGGTGAAAAACGAGCCTTCCGGAAGTTCCGGAAGGCTGGAAACGGGCCTGTTTCCTGCCTCCTGAGATCATCCAGAGCCAGAGGATGGTGAAAAGGCTTCCCCCCACACCCCCCAGCACATATTTGCTCCCAGATCCAGATTGGTGCAGGAGGCTGACTTACATGATCACGCCCACCCAGCAACTGAGCAGAGAACAGGTTGTTAAATTTTTTGAAGCCCACTCCTGCTCGTAAGCGTAAAAAATTTTTTTTTTCAGTGCTGTTGTAACTTTGTGTCAGGGTGATGATTTAGCAATAGCAATAGGACTTAAGACTTATATACTGCTTTATAGTGCTTTTACAGCCCTCTCTAAGCGGTTTATAGAGTCAGCATATATTGCCCCCAACAATTTGGGTCCTCATTTTACCCACCTCGGAAGGATGGAAGGTGAGTCAACCTTGAGCCTGATGGGATTTGAACTGCCAAATTGAAGGCAGCTGGCTGCAGAAGTAGCTTGCAGTACTGCACTCTAACCACTGTGCCACAGAGGCTCCTTAAGAGCTGACCATCTGCTATGATGATGTAATACTGGGAATGAGTCAGAAGGCTTTTTGGGGCTGATATCACTTTAAGAGCCTGTAAGAATAAGAGGCCCTGTTGGGGCATATATCTCTCTCTCCCCTTGTGTGCTTTCGTGCAGTAATTGCTGATTGCTGTTTGTTTGAGGTCTGGCTAAACTACGTGTATGTATTCTTGTATTCCTTGTAGATAAAACCAATACTTAAATACAAACCTTTGTTTATAGTATTTGCTCCTTGGTTGTCTCACAAAGTCACACTGTGCGCACTCTGACACTTTGAATGGTCATTAAATGAACTGTTAAGTCGAGGATTGCTACAGTCCTCCTTTTCATTAAATGCCCAATTCCTGCAACCATTCTTCATGTGTTTTAGCCTCCAGTCCCCTAATCATCTTCGTTGCTCTTCTCTGAACATCTCTGGACTTCTCTGAACATCTGTGGACTTCAACTCCCACAATTCCTGACCCAGCCACTAAAACCAAGTGCTGTCTTACCCATCCCTGAATCCTTTTTGGTACCATCCGAGATGATATCCACGTGGTCACTGTCTACGTCGCAACTGAAAAAATCGTTCAAGTACGTTTTCGACCTTTGTCCGCCAAACATATACAGGCAACGGTTTTTCTAGAAGGGAGAGAAAAAGGAAGATACACCGTGTTGTTCATCGCACAAAGTTTTTAGGTGTGATCTAGAATACAGGTACCGTATTTTTCAGAGTATATGACACACTTTTTCCATTCCCAAAGTGGGCGGAAATGTCTTATACAGTGAATGTTGCTGAAGCCCCACCCACCCACCGCCCCCAGGTTCTGCTACTGGCTCCTACAATTCCCTACAATTAACAGAGGGGCTAAGATTATAAAAGAAACTTAAGCAGTCCCCACAGAGGGCTGGTCCTTACTGAATGGAATAACATGCAGTGTCCTATTCTGGACTGGACGTCCTCAGGGCCAGCATTACACGAATCTTCTCGCAAGAGCTTCCATATCCGGCACTGACAGTCAAAAGCAAAGAGGCCGCTGAATTGTGGTTCACTGGCTCGGCTGTCGTCCACGCTGCCGTTGCATGTCAAAATCCTTCCCCCGAAGGTGTAGATCATGTGTTTCTCTGAATCCATGCACATCTGCAACAAATGGAAAGCATTCTTATTCAATACGGTTTGATAGCATGAAAAAACAAAAACAAATGTTGCTTAAAAAAAAATACTTTAAATCAGCAGTATTCAACTTTGACAACTTTTAAGACTTGTGGACTTCAACTCCCAGAATTCTCCAGTCACCATGGTTGACTTGCATCACAACCACCCTGGATGTCGCAAACCCATCCTTACCAGTACAAATACAAGTAACCAAGGTTCCAAGTGCTCTTAAATCCTAGGGTGTGATTGGTACTGACCTGATGGTCGAAGACAAGCTTGGGGCCTCCATCGGTGGCTGTGTCTTCGCTCAGCAACATCCAGGTGTTCGTGTCGATGTCGTAGCGATAAAAGTCGCTTTTCAGAGATTTGCTGTTCCTCACAGAGGAATCCAGGTAACGTCCCAAGGTGTAGATCTGCCTTCGCTGGATGTCAATGCACATCTTGTGACAGGACCGAGCGGTCGGGCCATTCTGGAGAGAACGAACGAATGGAAAATGGGTTAGGCCAGGTCACAAGCCAGGATCGGGACTCTGCAGAATCTGGGAGTCAACGGTCTTTCATCCGTGAAACTCACGCAGAATGTGGGTTTTTGTTATGTGTGATAGGAACAGAAAAATGATAAATTCCCTCTGGCTTTTTTTTTTTTTTGAAAGGAAAGCTGCAGATCGCTCCTGTCAGAAATATTTTCAGATCTTCGGTTAATCTAAAACTCTCTTTGGGAAAACTGGCAGAAGATCACGATACTGTTAAACGTGAAGGCGATTGATCTCATTCGCCTTCTGCTTTTCCCTGTGCAAAGGGAAGAGATTAGGAACCACAATCATCATCCTCTTTTAACGACCCCATAATCCCTTATGGGGTGGAGTCTGGGCAACTGGGATGGAACAGAGTGTTTACTTGCCGGATGCTCTTCCTGTCACCAATACAGAGGGTTTTTTTTTCCCAGCAGATATATTATCAGTGTGCCCAGAGAGAGAAATATCTGCCTCTACTTAGGATTGAACTCACAACCTCCCTATTGTGAGGCGAGAGTTCCACCTCTAGGCCACCGCACTACTCATTAGAAAACCACAATACTGTTGTCAATTCATAAAATAATTCCATGGTCTTTTTAGAGTTGCCAACAGAGAGGGAGGGGGGAGTTGTGCAGCCGCTTGCAAACCGAAACTGCATTCCATAAATGTTTTCAAAGATAGTAACTAGGTGAAGTTTCTGCCGGGAGAAATTCTAACTGGAGAGCATGACTGATGACTCTGGGGTATGGGGGTATGGATGTGTCCCATTGGAGAATATGAATTATGATACACCCAGGGTGTGGGGGGAAACCAGGGTCAAGGGTGACAATGAATGGTATGTCTCAGAGTCGGCTACACCCAGGCAGTGCCGGCATGTTCACTCCCAATAAATCCTTTTGAAATTTTGGTAGTTTAGCTCGAGACTCATGTTTTAAATAGGAGTAACTGCCGGAGCCCTGTGACAACTGTGTTAAAATTTGCAAGGGGCACAGCCACTTTGAGGCGCAGAGGTTTCGGCAGAACAAAAAATCTGATTCACTGAAACCTGATGTTTTCCATCACTGGAAGATTCACCAAGAGCAGGAAGACACCTTAGGATGTTTCTAGGCCTGACCTACTGTCAGATGCCACCTGAGGCTTCTTGTGTTTTGCTAATATGCGGTAACACATTGTTAGGAATAACAAGGTTACCTAATGTAGTTTGGGTAAAATAATATATATAAACTATGATTGTAAGTAAGTGTGTGTCACTTTAACTGCAAAGCATGTAATTTTGGGTGCGGCTGTAAAACCACCAGAAGAGGGAGCAAGAGAACTTGATTGATTGCTGGCTTACTGAATTGCTTGCTGACAATGATGGATTGATGGTTCCCTGCTGCTGCTTTTGCTGAAGGAAGAAAGGAGGTTTGAACTTCTTCATATCTCTACTGTGAGAAGATTTATTACTGGACTGATATTTGTAAGTTTACTGACCTCTTTTTCGACACTGGACTTTGCAACTGAATAATCCCCAAATGGACTGAAATAGTGAATGATATATGGACTGTTTGACTATGCTAAAAACTCTTACTGGAATAAACTATTTAACTAGCACAGTGTATCTGTTTTACTGAGTGTAAGCTACAAAAATGTTTATCTCAAATATTTTGCCTGACTACCTGACTGCCGTGCAGATTCTGCTAGGGTGTATATCCCTAACACTGGTTATCGGCCCAGGCTGCACAGTCAGACTAACCAGGATATAACAGGCTTATATAAAGTGAGAATTAGTGTAGTTACACAATACTGTAAACAGATAGCTGTGTTTTATTAATTATAGTTTAATATCCAGAAAAAGATGGCACAAGTCAATTTACCAAGTTTGTCTCTAATATCCAAACTGGATGGAACAAACTATGTTTCATGGCCCATGAAATGCAGCCTACTTCTACGCAGGGAAGGTTTGTGGAGTATAATTCAAAACCCACCAGAGGTAGATGCTTGGGATCCAGAGGATGAGGATGATGCCCAGAAAATACAAGAATATAAACTGAAGAATGAGCAAGCTCTCTGTATAATAGGACTGACACTCTGTGACCAGCAGCTTGTACATATTCGTGGAGAAGAAACAGCTGTGAAATGTTAGGAGAATTTAAAGAAGATTTACGTTCGAGGCAGTGTAGGAGCACATATAAATTGTACACGGAAACTGTTCAGAACACATCTTCAAAAGAATGGAGACATGTTGACTCATTTAAACACTATGAAGAGGATTTTTCAGGAACTGCATGAAAAATAACTTATCTTCACAGAACTACATCAGGTTTGTATAATTTTGTCTTGGTTAAATGAGAGCTATGATGACTACGTAACTTCACTGGAAGTACTGTCAAAAGATAACCTCACATTAACTGACATTACTGGCAGATTAATTGAAGAAGCCAGGAGAAGGCTTGAAAGGGATCAACTAAGAAGGGAACAACCTCAAGAAGATAAAGAATCTTCAACAGCCTATACAATTAGAAAATGTTTTAATTGTGGAAGAAAAGGACATTTGGCTAGATTCTGCAAGAAAGGAAAATGCCACAGTGCCAGCCAGAACGCTAAAAGGTATCAAAAGGATGAAAAATGCTTAGAATTAGCCATGTATAGCAACGAAATTATGAATAATAATTTATGGGTTGTAGATAGTGGAGCATCACACTGCATAACGAAAGATAAGAAAAGATTTGTTAAGATGTCCACGAGTTCACAGCAGATATCATTAGCTAATGGCTGGAAACTGAAAGCAAAAGCTGAAGGTATTGCACATTGTTCGTCTATAAAAGAAAATGTTAAAATGTTGTATGTACCACAACTTAAGTTTAATTTGCTTTCAGTTAGAGTTTTGATGAAACTAGGTTATGTAGTTACCTTTAGGGGAGAAAACTGCATAATAGAAAAGGAAGGTAAAAAAGTGACTGCAAATTTAAAAGGTGAATTTTATGTATTAAATGATAATCAGTTAGAGGTGGCTAACACAGTGTATAATAATGTTAAACCTCATGATGAATGCATACATTTGTTACACAGACGTTTGGGGCATATAAATTTTAAAATGCTTAAGCAAACAGTTGAACTGTCTGAAGGTATAAAACTGAAGCCTTGCAGTAAGTATTTGCACTGCAATGCTTGCAGTCAAGAAAAAAGCAAGGTAATACCAGCAAATAGAATTAATGGATTTAAAACTAAACAGCCTCTAGAGGTCATATTTGCTGATATTATAGGTCCTAAAAAACCAAGTGTGGGTGCTCATTATATATTAAGTGTAATGGATCATTTTTCTAGATATGGTTTCTGTTATTTAATGAAGAGTAAAACAGAAACATATCAGTATTTCTTTAATTGGTTGAAGTTTGCAGAAAGAAAAACTAAAAGGAAATTAGTAACTCTTGTAACTGATAATGGTACGGAATTTATAAATAATCAATTCCAAAATAGACTGAAGATGGCAGGTGTTGAACATAAAAAGTCTGCACCGTATAGGCCACAACATAATTCTTTTATAGAAAGACGAGGCCAAACAATACAGGCAATGGCTCGTACTATGCTGTCGGATTAAGGATTACCTGAAACTTTGTGGGGAGAAGCAATAATGTGTGGTAATCATATATTGAATAATGTTGTTAACTCAACAACAGGTGAATTACCATTCACACGGTGGCATGGTAGAAAACCTGACCTAAGCTACATGCACACATTTGGAGCACCAGCATGGGTGCATATTCCTACACAACTGAGACATAAGGGGCAGCATAGGGCTAAAAGGTTATTCTTTGTAGGTTATGAATCTAATCACAAATCATACAGATTCTGGGAAAAAGGTACATCTAGAGTTTACTATAGTGCTAGTGCACAATTCCTTGAACATGTAGGATGGGAAAAACTGGAACAAGATTCAAGTAAGGAAGTAATTATAGAAACCTACAAAAGACCAAAAGAAAAAAATCAGTGATAAGAAGAGTACAATTAAAGAGGAAGTACAGGAAGAGCACCTAGGATCAGAAAAGGAAGAAATAGGTGAACAGGAAGAAATAGATAACCAGGAACAGGTAGTCCATGAAAGTCCACCTGTAAGCCCTGCAATACCTAGACGTTCAACACGTGAAACCAGACCACCTGACAGGTACCAAGCAAATGTAGTTTGCCAAGTTAGTAAAGTTCCAACTACTGTTGAAGAATTAAGAATGTATCCTGCAAAGGATCAAGAAAATTGGCATAGAGCGATGGAGAAGGAACTAAATTCATTGAAACAAATGGAAGTTTTTGAAAATGTTAAATTACCTCCAGGTGAAAAGTCCATTGGCTGTAAATGGATATTTAAATTAAAAACAGGTAAAAATGGGACTGTTACCCATAAGGCTAGGTTGGTAGCTCAAGGATTTAATCAAACTGCATGTGATTATGATGAAGTATTTGCACCGAGTCTAAAAGCAACAACCTTGAAAGCAGCTTTAGTGTGGGCAGCTAAGAAGAACTATATCATAAATCACTTAGATGCAGAAACTGCCTATCTGCATGCACCATTGCAGCACATTATATACCTAAAGAAACCTGTAGGAATTAAGGATGATAAAACAAATAATGACTGTTGGAAGCTTAAAAAGAGTCTCTATGGATTAAAACAATCTGGTTATGAATGGAACAAATATATTGTTAAGGAGTTAAACAATATAGAGTTTAAAGCAGGTTTAGCTGATCCATGTGTATTTAAAAAAGAGACAAATGGAACAGTGTCATTATTATTGTTGTTTACAGATGATACTGCCTTAATTACAAAAACTAATGATGAAGCTACTGAAATAATATCATTATTAGGTAAGAGGATAAAATTAAAGCAATTAGGAGAGATAAAACAGTATCTAGGATTAACAATAAGCAAAACCAAAGGTGGCTATAAGATATCTCAAGAGGATAAGATTTATCAATTACTAAAAACATACAAGATGGGACTTTGTAAGCCAGCAAAAACTCCAATGAGTAAGGAATTTGGTCACACTGATGCTCAAAGTCCAAAATTTGATAAGAATATCTATCAATTGCTAATTGGTAGTTTATCGTACATTAGTAATTGGTCAAGGCCAGATATTGCCAAAAGCGTTAATCAATTGGCAAGATTCAACGCTGAACCCACTGAACAACACTGGCAAGCGACAAAGCGTATATTAAGATATCTTAAAAGGACAATGCACTATGCATTGTATTTGGAGCCAAAAGATGATCTGATTTTAAGTGCATATGCTGATGCAAGTTTTGCAACAGACATAAACACGAGGAAATCAACTTCAGGTACGGCTATAATGTTAGGAAAAGCACTGATTGGTTGGAGGTCAATTAGACAGCAACACATAAGTATGTCCACAATGGAAGCAGAATTTTCATGTCTATCTTTATTATGTACTGATTTAATTCTGTATAAACAGTTGTTATTGGATTTGGGAATAACTGTTAATGATTCCATTGTAGTTTATGAGGACAATCAAGCAGCCATACGGTTGGCTACAAATATTGCTGTAAAAACGAGATCTAAGCATACAGATCTTAGATATCTGAATGTAAGGCAATCTGTAAAAAATGGTTTAATAAGACTGGAATATTGTATGACTGAAGAAAATATTTTTGATCAGTTTACAAAAGCCCAAGGTTCAGTCAAACACAATGAAAGTTGTGATGACTATGGGTTAAGATTGTAAATAGATATATATATTGTTCTATTACCCAAAAGGGGAGTATGTTAGGAATAGCAAGGTTACCTAACGTAGTTTGGGTAAAATAATATAAACTATGATTGTAAGTAAGTGTGTGTCACTTTAACTGCAAAGCATGTAATTTTGGGTGCGGCTGTAAAACTACCAGAAGAGGGAGCAAGAGAACTTGATTGCTGGCTTACTGAATTGCTTGCTGACAATGATGGATTGATGGTTCCCTGCTGCTGCTTTTGCTGAAGGAAGAAAGGAGGTTTGAACTTCTTCGTATCTCTTCTGTGAGAAGATTTATTACTGGACTGATATTTGTAAGTTTACTGACCTCTTTTTTGACATTGGACTTTGCAACTGAATAATCCCCAAACGGACTGAACGTGAATGATATATGGACTGTTTGACTATGCTAAAACTCTTACTGGAATAAACTATTTAACTAGCACAGTGTATCTGTTTTACTGAGTGTAAGCTACAAAAACGTTTGTCTCAAATATTTTGCCTGCCTGACTGCTGTGCAGATTCTGCTAGGGTGTATATTCCTAACACACATTGCCATGAACTGTGGGGGAATTGGAATAAAGGGGAGGGAAATACTTGGGGAAACGAAAGTAAATGCTGTATCTCCTCAAAGATGCTGCCTCAAGGTCACCCAGCTGGAAGAAGTACATTGCTGCATACTAAATTATGCTATGAAAACCTCTTGCCTGAACCTGATTGGTTGCACTGGGGTGGACAATGAGAGACAGAGAAGGGAGGGAAGGTTGAACTTCAGGATTTGGGCACACGGTTCTCAGTTCTGGCTTTGCATTTCTGCAATGCACGTAACTTCTAATAAAATTATATCTGTTGTGGCCTGCCAGCGGCCAGCAGAGCTGGCAGCAGACTCAGACAGTGAGGAGGTTGGGCCAGTCCTGGAGTTTGGGGAAGACTCTGATGAGTGCTCTGCGTCGGAGGCAGAGATGGGGCCAAGGCCATCTGACAGTTATCAGGAGTCAGAGATCAGTGGGGCAGAAGAATAGCTGGAGCCTGTTCCCGATGTGCGCATGCACAGAGCTGCCAGACAAAGGGAACAGTTAAGGAACAAGGGTCAATGCAGGAGTAAAGGCACAGGTGGAGTATGAATGGCCCCTCCCTTAGGGAATAAAAGAGGAGTGAAAGGGGAGTGGGATTTGCAGGAGACAATTAGTTCATTTACTTAGGATGAGTTCATGACTCCTTGCCAAGTATTTTCTTGTACAGCGTTGTGCTTAGAAGCTATCGGCCTGGCAACTCTCCAAGCCTGATCAGATTTGCAGTTGTAAATCTATCTTGAAAGACTGTTTGCCGGGACTTTGCTGGATGTGAATGAGAGGAATTCTCATTAGCCTAAATAAAAAGGGGTTTTGTCGGGACGAGGAGTCTGCTTTGTGATTTCGTGAAGCCTAAGTCAGAACAGTATCTTTCTCAACCAAGGATAGTTTCCATTTAGAAGTTTACACTGTGGCAGGTCTGATACCTACCTACCTTTAAAGGAGGTGATGCTGATATCTTTGTGGGCTGTTGGACTCTGGATGGAATAGGCTGAAAGTGAGCCCAGAAAAAACCAGGATTCCATAAAGGGTTCAAGCCAGAGTTCTTCCTTGCAGCACAAATGACCAGACTCGAATTATCTCATTTTGCACACATTAAGAAAAGGCATGATACTGGGAAAGATGGAAGGAAAGAGAAAAAGAGCAACTTTCCCATGTCTGATCTCAGGGGATCTTGGTGCCTCTCTGAGTTTGCTTGCTTTCTTGCAGATGTTTCCTTACCCAAACTAAATAACATCAGTTCTAGCCCAGAACAACCAATACTTGGGGAAATGAAAGTAAATGCTGTATCTCCTCAAGATGCTGCCTCAAGGTGACTCTGCTGGAAGAAGAAAGTGGCTGCATGTTAAACTATGCTTGGACTGACCGCTATGAAAACCTCTTGCCTGAACCGGATTGATTACACTGGGTTGGACAATGAGAGACAGCTAAGGGAGGAATACAAATATTCTCCATTATGGCTAAGGATAAATTTCCTGACAGCGAATACCATCTGTCAGCCTGCCCTCCTTTTATTCTATAAGCTCAAATATTTCCCAATAAGTTAGGGGTCCTTGGTGCTTCGTTATTTTCTTGCAGACGTTTCATTACCCAAACTAGGTAACTTCATGATGTTAACTAGTTTCGGTAATGAAACTTCTGACAGAAAAAAACCAAGCTTAGAGAGTATCAAGGACCCCCTCATTTCAACCCTGAGCTATGGATATTCTCCTCATATAGGGTCTCTCTGCTAATTAATAATTTCGCTTAAGCTATTCCAATAACATGCATCTCAAAGTAACCAACTAAGCTGAGGAAGGTAGCTTATGAACGGACCTAAAGTATTTTCTATGTATAGAAGGTGAGAATTAACATGTCTTTACCCAAAATTTATTTAGACAGGTGTTGCTATTTGAGTAAACGGCAGTGAATCTGAATTTTTGTAGGCAATCACACCTGGGACCATAACTCCTGTCCTAATTTAAGAAGCAAGCTTTCATTCATTTGTGCTACAAAACTAACGGAAGAGACAATCAAAGCCATGCATTCTTAATGTGTTCTGGGATGCTACATGCCCAGGCTTGGGAGAAACCTAACTAGGGATCTTTAGAGAGGAAATGTCCATGAAGATTCTCAGTCCTGTAGGTCGTAGTTGTCCCAAAGGTGCTTTTTTCAAGAGGTATCTGGGCTTCCGTGTTTTTCTCTGAAGACGTTTCACCTCTTATCCAAGAAGCTGCTTCAGCTCTGACTGAATGGTGAGGAATGGAAGGATTTATCTTCCTTGCAGGCAGCTGGTCATTTGCATTCTTTTAGAGAGCAATTGAGGCGACTTGGAGGTTTGTCTGTGTCCTCAGGGTCACCTGAGTGGGGCAAATGGGTACGGAGCTTTCTTGGAACTGCTGAAAGGACTGTGTTATGGAGCTGTGCTTTCTGTGCTTTAGAGCAGTGGTCACCACTGGGCTGGGGACCACTGGTGGTCCATGAGAAAATGTTGGTGGTCCGCAGAGAAATGGTCCCCACCCAAAGCAATTAATCCAGGCTGTGCGGGAACGCAAGGCTGCACCGCCCACATGGCCCGCGGGAACACAAGGCTTGCGTCGCTTGCATTGCAAACAACATGAGGGATTGAGGGGAGGGGGGAATGGGTGGAGGGGGGGAACTTGCCCCACGCATCTGGCCTGGCCACCGGGATGCTTCTTTCTTCTTCTGCTTTTGGCTACACGCAGGGAAAACAGCAATAGTCTTTCTTTCTCTCCCACAAACTCTGCCAGAAATGAGTCTCTGGGGTCCAAGAGGCTGCGCTGGCAAAGACTCGTTTCTGGTGGAATTTGGGGGAGAGAAAGAAAGACTCTGGCTGCTTTCCTTGCATGAAGCCAAAAGTCTCTCTCTGTCTCTCCCCGAGAACGGAGCTGGTGATCCCAAATAAAGAATGATCAATCAATCGGAAAATGGGATGGGGAATTTTCCTGCAGACTTTTTCGGGGATTTTCCCAGAGTCTCTGGTCCGCGTGATTTAAAATTATGAGTTTGGTGATCCCTGAGGTCCAAAAGGTTGGCGACCCCTGCTTTAGAGGGGAAAGAGAAGCACAAACAAATATGGCACTCAATTACACATTTTTTTGGCTTTGCTCAGGACATTAAAAGTTATATAACAGATAACCAGAGTTGGAAGGGACCTTGTAGATCATCTAGTCCAACCCCCCGCCCAAGCAGGAGACCCTACACCATTTCTGACAAATGGCAGTCCAATTTCTTCTTGAAAGTCTCAAGTGATGGCGTTCCCACAACTTCCAAGGACAAGCTGTTCCATGGGTTGATTGTTCTCACTGTCAGAAAGTTTCTCCTTATTTCCAGGTTAAATCTCTCTTTGTTCAGTTTCCATTCATTATTCCTTGTCTGGTCTACAGGCACTTTAGAAAATAGTTTGACCCCTTCCTCCCTGTGGCAGCCCCTCAAATATTGGAAGACCGCTATCATGTCTCCCCTGGTCCTTCTCTTTATTAGACTAGCCAAGCCCAGTTCCTGCATCCGTTCATTGTATGTTTTAGCCTCCAGTCCCCTAATCATCCTAGTTGCTCTTCTCTGTACTTTTTCTAGAGTCTCAACATCTTTTTTATAATGTGGTGACCAAAACTGGATGCAGTACTCTAGGTGTGGTCTTACTAAGTCTTTATAGAGTGGGTATTAGTACTTCCCTTGATCTTGATTGTATCCCTCTGTTAATACAACTTAGGACTGCATTAGCTTTTTTGGCTGCTGCTGCACACTGCTGGCTGCTATTTAGCTGGTTGTCCACTAAGACTCCAAGATCCCTCTCCCAGTTACTGCTATCGAGCCTGGTTTCACCCAGTCTATATGTGTACTTTTGGTTTTTCTTGCCTAAGTGTAGGACTTTACTTTTCTCTCTATTGAATTTCATTTTATTAGATATGGCCCAGTGTTCTAGTCTTGTCAAGATCCATCTGGATCTTGAGCCTATCTTCTTGGGTGTTAGCTATTCCTGCCAGCTTAGTATCATCTGCAAATTTGGTAAGTTCCCCTTCTGTTCCCTCATCTAAGTCGTTAATGAAGATATTGAAGAGTCCTGGGCCTAAGACGGAACCTTGTGGCACCCCACTGCTTACTTCCCTCCGTGTAGACTTAGACCCATTAAGGACTACTTGTTGAGTACGGTTTGCCAGCCAGTTGTGAATCCATTATGGTGGTGCTATCTATTCCACTTTTTTCTAGCTTACTAAGAAGTAGGTTGTGGTCTACTTCATCGAATGCCTTGCTGAAAGCTAAATATATGTTCACAGTATTTTGCTGGTCTACTAATTTAGTCACTGTGTTGAAGAATGAAGTAAGATTAACAAACCCGTGTTGACTGCTAGTTATTACTTTACTTGTTTCTAGATGTTGTCAGATCTGTTTTTTTATTATCTTTTCCAGTATCTTCCTGGGTATTGATGTGAGGTTGATTGGTCCATAGTTTCCTGGGTCTGTTTGTTTTCCTTTTTTGAAGATGGGAACCACATCAGCTCTTTTCCAGTCCTCTGATAGTTCCGCGGTGCTCTAGGATTTTTGAAAGATATGGTGCAGTGGTTCTGAGATGTCCTCTGCCAGCTCCTTTAAAACTCTGGGATGTAATCTATCAGGCCCTGGTGATTTGTTTTCATCAAGATCAGACAGGTGTTCTCTTACTATTTTTTTGCTTATTTTAACTTTTATTTCTGGTCTGTCTTTTAGCTATGTTTTTGGTGGGTTGAGCTATAGTTCCTTTATACGTGAAGACAGATGCAAAGAATGAGTTAAGCAGTTCTGTTTTCTCTGTTGCCTGTTACTTCCTTGCCATCTTCTCTCTTTAGTGGACCGACTGTTTCCTTGATTTTTTTCTTGTTATTTATATGTTGGAAGAAACTTTTTTTATTATCTTTGACTTTTGTTGCAAGTCTTTGTTCGTTCTGAGCCTTTGCTATCCTGACTTCGTCTTTGCAGATTATGGCTATCTGCTGATATTCTGCCTTAGTTGAATGACCTTCTTTCCATTTTTTGTACTTGTCCTTTTTTTTCTTTCAATTTGCCAGAGAGATCTTTGGATTTCTTGTTTTTCTTTCTCAGTTGTATTGTGCTGGTCTGGGCATCTATGATCATACTTTTTAGAGTTTCCCAAGATTCTTGAGTTGTTTTCCCCTTTAGGATTTTCATCCATGGAATCTTTCCCAAGTTCTCTCTGAGTTTATCGAAATCAGCTCTTTTAAATCCGGGACTCTGGTGTCATTATGTTCTGTTGCTTGTGTTTGTGTTATGTTGAATTCTAGTATGACATGGTCACTCTCACCCAAGGTTCCTGCAGTTTCAACTCCCTCTATCACTTCTTCTCTGTTTGTAAGAATTAAGTCTGGCTGTCCCTCTAATTTCACCCTCTACCTTTTGGACAACAAAGTTGTCAGCTAGGTTGGTTAGGATTTCTCACTTGGTGCAGAATTAGTTTTCCAATTGATATCAGGATAATTGAAGTCTCCCATTACTATTCTTGTGTGTTTCCTGCACAGACTGGCAAAAAGGACATCTATTTTTTCTGCTTGATTGGGTGGCCTATAATATACGCCTATGGCCATGTCATTCTTTTTTTCTTTTCTATTGACCCATATGCATTCGAGGAGGTTTTTGGTTTCATGCATTTCTGTAGCAATATAGTGGTCCTTCACATACAGTGCAACTCCACCTCCTCTTTTATGGGGTCTTTTTTTTTTTGAATAGTTTGTATCCTTCTTCCAGTATGTTCCAGTCAAGGGTTTCATCCCACCAAATTTCTGTTATTCAAACTATATCATATTTACCTTCATGTATTCGTAGTTCGAGTTCACCGTTTGTTCCCCAGACTCTGTGCATTTGTATATAGGCACTTGAGATCTTTATGTCTGACACTGTGTTTCCTGTCTACATAACCTGTGTTGTGCCTGCCTGCCCCTACTTTCTTGCCACCTGTTTGATTAGTGCACATGGTATGGCACTCACTATTAAATGCTTGGTTTTGCTTGGCATCAAGGTTTATAATCTTATCTGCACAAACATCTATTTTGCATGCACTGGTTTAGGTTGCTGGGGACAGAGATGTTCTAAAACCATTAATTCTCTGTCCCCGCTGTTCAGTTTAAATGTTTATCCAGGAAATCTGTGAATTTAATGCCAAGTAGCTCAGTCCCTTTCTTTGATGGATGCAAACCATCTCTTTTGTAGTTTTTCATTGGACCAGCTGCAGACATCATGACTAATAAAACCAAAGCCTTCCCTTTTACACCACTCCTTTAGCCACACATTAAACTCTGCTACATGCTGCCCTTTCCTTTTTTGTTCCTATATAAATCATACGAGTATAAAGAAGCAAAGACCTCCAAATCAGAAGTAACTGTGGAGTCCAGTTACGAGTCATGGAACTACCTCTTCAAGTTCCTTCTGGTCAGAACCCCAATAACAGCAGCTAACAGCACTTAGCACTTAAAACTTATATACAGCTTCACAGTCCTCTCCTAAGTGGTTTACAGAGTCAGCCTCTGGCTCCCAAACAATCTGATCCTCGTTTTACTAACCTCGGAAGGATGGAAAGCTGAATCAACCTTGAACCAGTCAGGATCTAACTGCTGGCAGTGGGCAGAGTTAGCCTGCAATGCTGCATTCTAACCGCTGCTCTATTCTTGTGCTTTGCCTTGGACCCTTTACTTTTGATCAGCTTAATTGCTTTGTTAATTATTGCAGGTAGTCCTCAACTTACAATAGTTCATTTAGTGACCGTTCAAAGTGACAACGGCAATGGAAAAAAGTGACCCATGACCGTTTATCACACAACCGTTGCAGCAGCTCCATGATCAAAATTCAGAGGCTTGGCAAGTGACTCATATTTATGACGGTTGAAATGTCCCGGGGTCGTGTGATCCCCTTCTGCGACCTTCTGACAAGCAAAGTCAGTGGGGAAGCCAGGTTCACTTAACAACCATTTCATTAACTTAACCATTGCAGTGATTCGCTTAACAAGAAAGGTCACTTAGCAACAGAAATTTTGGGCTCAATTGTGATCATAGATCAAGGATTATCTGTACTTCCAGTCAAAGCCCCAACAGCAGCAGCTAACTACTTATGAATCTGCCTTGAAATATCTTGGCCATGTTTCTCTAGATGAGTGTTTCTCCATTTTTAACATTTTCCACCTAAAGCACGTGCTACAATTAACCTTGCTGGTTTCTTGATGGTAAATGACTTTATGGATGAAGGTAAAGCCTTTTGCAGGTATTTTTCTCAGCATCAGGCAGCTAAAGAGCTGCAAATGTAAGGTTTTAGATGCTGTATGGATTGTTTTCTCGTTGATAGAACTGCAACTGGCTGATTTGGTGTAGGGTCTCTCGCTTGGATGACCTACAAGGTCCCTTCCAACTCTGATTATCTGTATCTATATCTGTATTATCTGTAAAGCTTCATTTATTCATTTCGCTTTTAGGCAACTAGGAAGTAGCTTTACGCTTGCAAATTTAATGATTTTCTTTTCTGTCTTCCAGGAGTTAAACTTTGGGGTCTCATGCAAGATAATTTGGGTAACTGATAAATAAATGAGAATAAAATAAAAGTAGGTGTTCCTGCATATTATTATATTATAAATATTATTTATAATATTAAATATTATAAATATTATATTATAAATAATTCCCTCAACACTGTCCAACTTTTTACAAAGTCTGCACTACTATTACTATTAAACTTCTCCTCTCTCCTTATCACCCATCCCCTCCCACTTGTGACTGTATGACTGTAACTTTGTCACTTGAATCCTTACAATCTATACTGACTGTTTCCTAGTATGATTTGATTGCTTACTGTACCCGATTTAGTTTAATTTACTTAACTTTATTGTTATTGCACATACAACGAAATCAAACACCATCTTCAGTCCACACAATGACCATGAAAATAAACACAAACACACATGCTTCACACTCCACACACTGAATTGAAATCCCCTGACACCACACCAACACTGCACCTGTACAGTAGAATTCAACAGAGCTACTGCCCTGAGATAGAAGCTGTTTTTCAGCCTATTTGTCCTTGTTTTTATTGTCCTGTACTATCTGCCAGGTGGTAATAGTTCAAAAAAAAGGGTTCCCAGGATGAGATAGATCTTTGAGGATGTTTTGGACTTCCTTAAAGCAGCAGGAGCTATGAAGCTCTTCCAAAGAGGGGAGAAGACAACCAATGATCCTCTGGGCAATGACGTTAACCCTCTGGAGCTCTGTCCTATCTGCCCCTGTGCAATTGGTAAACCATACAGAGGTGCAGTAAGTTAAGATATTCTCTATGGTGCAGCGGTAGAAGGTCACCAGCAGCTTTTCATTCCGTTGTTGTTTTCTGAGAAATCTCAGGTAGCATAATCTCTGCTGGGCCCTTTTGACCAGGGCTGCAATGTAGGCACCCCAGGTCAGGTCCTCTTTTAGGGTAACGCCCAGAAACTTGGCCACTTGCTCCACTCGATCTCCATTGATAAGCAAGGGCTGGATGTCTGATCTGTTCCTTTTATATAGTCCACTATCAGCTCCTTGGTCTTATTGGTGTTGAGGACCATATTGTCTCCACACCACGAAAGAAACCATTGGTCCACCTTATCTCGGCAGGCAGACTCATCCCCCCGGAGATGAGTCCCACCACTGATGTATCATCATGACTATCATTAAGTATTGTCCCTGATGATTCTTGACTCTTGACGAATGTATCTTTTATTTTTATGTACACTGAGAGCATTTGCACCAAAGACAAATTCCTTGTGTGTCCAATCACACTTGACCAATAAAGAATTCTATTCTATATTAGAAGAAAGCAGCACAATGATTCAAGAAGTCACTCAACTTTTCCTTCCTTATCACAAGTAACCCGTATCCATGGCCCTTAAAGAGAGAGAATACGGATAGACTTTGACTCAGTCCCAAGCATTTGTTTAGCGACTGTTTGAACTTATAATGGCATAGAAAAAAAGTGAATTATGACCGTTTTTCACACTTACGACCGTTGCAGCATTCCCGTGGTCACAGGGTCAAAATTCGGACGCTTGGAAACTGGCATGTGCTTATGACAGTTGCACTGTCCCAGGGTCATGTAAACACCATTTGCAACTTTTCCAACTGGCTACTGGACAAGCAAAGCTAATGGGGCAGGGGCAGCTGGACTCATTTAATGACCCCATGATCCCCTGAAGGGATTCGCTTAACCACTGTTGCAAAAGCGGGTCATAAAATGAGGAAAAAGCTCACTTTAACAACTGACTTGCCAAGCAATGGAAATCTGGACCCTATTGTGATTATCAGTGGGGACTATCTGCTGTAAGCATTGGACTTTTTCCCTTCAACCGAAAAGAATGAACTTCTGAAAAGCAGGTGTTTCCAAAGGAATCCTTTATTAAAAGGGATTTAAATCCAACACTAGGCAAAGCAGAGTCTAAGATAGTTCCAGGCATACAGTCATGGATAAAGGGAAGTTAGAATTCCTCCCCTTATTTAGATGTGGATTTAGTCAAACAAAGAACCAGCATGTTAAATCCCCCCTCCCCCTTCTCTGGGAGAACTCTTAGCAGACTTCCCAGAAGTGTCTTCCAGAGCTGGAATTTTTATGGTTCCTTCTCATCTTGTTATCTCTTCAAGAGGTGACAAATTTCTAGACATCTGGCTCCACTCCTCCAGTTGTATATCATATGCAAGTTATACAGAATCAATATAGGATTCAATATATTCAGGTTACATCAAAAAGGATTACTTGTACCAACTTCCCTCCCCGCCTCTTCCATTGAAGAATGGCAGATGCACGGATCTGACAAGCTGCGGTTTCAACATTTCCTAGCCTTCCTCCCAGATTACTGTACACATTTTTGGCCCCCTTGCATAGCACGAAAATAGTTTGCATTTGAACAAACCCGTTAGCGTAGAGAAGCAAATGTTCTCCAAGAATTCACAGATCGTTCTTCTTAATAACTTGTCCGTGAACATTCTGCCTTTCCCTTTGCAGCAATATTGGGAAACATCTCAATTCAGGAAATTATTTATCTGGCTTTGACTGGGATCAGTTTGTCTCAGATTTTAATGAAAGGGTCATAAAAACAATGACCTTGGCATCGCCCTGCTCAATGCAAGATGTTCAAGCAGGACTCCAACGCACTTGTGTTTGGCAGGTACAATTTCTGCTTTGGGGGGGAAAGAATCATCTCTGATATACAGGTGAAACTCGAAAAATTAGAATATCATGCAAAAGTTTATTTATTTCAGTAATGCAACTTAAAAGGTGAACCTAATATACGAATAGACTCATTACATGCAAAGCAAGATAGTTCAAGCCATGATTTGTCATAATTGTGGTGATGATGATGGCTTACAGAGTTTGCTGGCCAGTCAAGCACAGTAATCCCACGGTCATTGAACCAGGTTTTGGTGCTTTTGGCAGTGTGGGCAGGTGCCAGGTCCTGCTGGAAAATGAAGGCAGCATCCCCATAAAGCTTGTCTGCGGAAGGAAGCATGAAGTGCTCCAAAATCTCCTGGTAGACGGCTGCATTGACCCTGGACTTAATGAAGCACAGTGGATCAATACCAGCAGATGACATGACTTCCCAAATCAACACAGACTCTGGATACTTCACACTGGACTTCAAGCCTCTTGCAGTGTGTGCCTCTCCATTCTTCCCCCAGACTCTGGATCCTTGGTTTCCAAATGAGATGCAAAAGTTGCTCTCATCAGAAAAGAGGACTTTGGACCACTGAGCAACAGACCAGGTCTGTTTTTCTTTAGCCCAGGTAAGACGCTTCTGACATTGTTTGTTGTTCAGGAGCGGCTTTACAAGAGGAATACAACATTTGAAGCCCATGTCCAGGATCCGTCTGTGTGTGGTAGCTCTTGATGTGCTGACTCCAGCCTCAGTCCACTCCTTGTGAAAGTCCCCAACACTTTTGAATGGCCTTTTCCTGACAATCCTCTCTCCAGGCTGCGATCATCCCTGCTGCTTGTACACCTTTTTCTTCCACACTTTTCCCTTCCACATAACTTTCTATTAATGTGCTTTGATAACAGCACTTTGGGAACATCCAATTTCTTTTGCAATTACCTTTTGAGGCTTTCCCTCCTTGTGGAGGGTGTCAGTGATGGTTTTCTGCACAACTGTCAGGTCAGCAGTCTTTCCCATGATTGTGATTCCTACTGAACCAGACTGAGAGACCATTTAAAGGCTCAGAAACCCTTTGCAGGTGTTATGGCTTAATTAGCTGATTAGAGAGGGACACTTTGAGCCAAGAATATTGAACCTTTTCACAATATTCTAATTTTCTGAGATTGTGGATTTGGGGTTTTCATGAGCTGTAAGCCATAACCATCACAATTATGACACATCATGGCTTGAACTGTCTCGCTTTGCATGTAACGAATCTTATCTCATATATTAGGTTCACCTTTTAAGTTGCATTACTGAAATAAATGAACTTTTGCACGACATTCTAATTTTTCGAGTTTCACCTGAATACTTCCCACATTTAAAGTAATGTGTCCTTATTGGGGCTTTTTGTGTTGTTAGTAACTGCTAGGAGCTTTGTTAAATCCAGAGGTGTATAAACGTAACAAATACAGAAAAATGAAGCAAATATGTAACTACAGTGTTCTGACCAAGGCTTCCAAGACCCTAATTACGCACATGCTTATTTTAAAAACAAGTCTTATTTTATTGCAACGCTGTGAATTATTTTCATTCCCAGCCGGTAATGAATCTCAAACAGTCCCTCGAGATAAGCATCCACCTCTTTTTCCTGTAAAGTGCTGCCTATAACAGAAGTGTCAAATGAACTAGAAAAAAACCCAAAGAGCTTCAAGAATGAATTTGAACTGAATGAATAACTTTGCTTCCTGCAAAGGTTTCATCATCTTTGCCTGTCCTTTATCCCTTATGGGAGGGGCAATCACCTCCCAGCCTTACTCCTGAGTCGC
Organism: Hydrophis major; assembly: GCA_033807585.1. NCBI lineage: Eukaryota > Metazoa > Chordata > Lepidosauria > Squamata > Elapidae > Hydrophis > Hydrophis major. The sequence continues at coordinate 210,083,863 of CM066331.1, read as the reverse complement.
CCCTTTTGTTTCAGCTGCTCTCACCTTCTAGCAGCTCTGTGCACATGCGCACTGGGAACAGCCTCTCCTGGTTCCTCTGCCTCGCTGCTGCCATACTCTGGAGCCTCCAGAGGCAGCACCCCACTCCCAGATGGTCCTGGACCCATTTCTGCATCGGATGCAGGACCTTTGTCTGAGTCCTCTCCAGACTCCAGGACTGATCCCCTTTCTCCCCCAGTGCCTGATTCCACTGCCATCTGCACAGGCTGCCGGCAAACCACGACATACAGGTGGCCCTTAGAACCATTCGTTTAATGCAGGGGTCTACGACCTTTGGCTCTGGAGCCACATGTGGCTCTTTTGGCCCTCTGCTGCAGCTCCCTGTCAACTGATCCCACTACTGGTTGGCCCCTCCCCTGCCCATCACTCCTCACCTGGCTTGAGAAGGTAAGGGTGATGGTGGGGGATGGAGACTCACTCCATATTCCGGAGCAGGAAGTGACTGGGTGGAAGTAAGTGACATCAAGTTGGCCACGCCCACCCAGTCACATCAGTTGTTAAATTATTGGCTCCCAGGGTTTTCTTCTCTGCAGGAAACGGAGCCAAATGGCTCTTTGAGAGTTTAAGGTTGCAGACCCTTGGTTTAGTGACTGTTTTTGAAGCTACAACGGCACTGAAAAAAAAATACTTTTAAAAAAATTGTCTTTCACACTTATAACCACTGTTATCACCAGACCAACATCTGGATGCTTGGCAAGTGGCACATATTTGTGATGGTTGAAGTGTGCCGGGTTCGTGTGAACCTGCAAAGTCAGTGAGGAAAGCCAGTTTGACTGAACCATCTTTTTACTAACTCATCAACTGCAGTAATTCACTTCGCAACGATGGCAAGGATCGTTAAAATGGGGGCCTAACTCACTTAACATGTGTTTTGTTTAGCAATGGGAATTTTGGGATCAATTGCAGCCGTAAGTCGAGGACTACCTATAATTCACAGTAGTGATGCGGCATTTTTAAGCCTTTAAAAGCCTTAATGGCACCATTTGGTTCTACAGCCAACACAGTGAGGCAAGCAAACCTTCTTGTTGCAAATGTTGAGGGGCGTGAAGTGAGGAGAATTTAAGACACTACTCAAGGAAAGTCCATTTAAATCAGGGGTATCCAACCGTGGCAACTTTAAGACTTGTGGACTTTAACTCCCAGAATTCCTCAGCCAGCAAAGCTGGCTGAGGAATTCTGGGAGTTGAAGTCCACAAGCCTTAAAGTTGCCAAGGTTGGACACCCCTGATTTAAATCTTTCTCAAATTCTAGACCTTCAGATCCTTGCCGGCTACCGAAAGGATTTAGTTTAATGTTTTCTCTGCATGGATATTTGATGAAGCCCAGCAGAGTTTGCTGGATCCAACTCTCCCATCAGTTCCAAAACTTCCATTAAACGTGGATTTGTTTGTTTTTTAAATTTCTTTGCTTCGTTCTGTTCTGCCAAAGCATCTTTGTTTATTTTCAGCAATGGAACAGCCAACTTTTCCATCAACTCTTATGAAAGACGAGAAAGGCGGTGGGGGTAGAGAGAGGAAGAGGCGAAAAGGGACGTGACTTTGTATTCTCTCTCTCAATGCACGAGAAGGAGAATGCGAGAGGGGGAGCTCCATTCTTGCACACAAAACCTGAAGGATCTGGGCCGACACCCTGCTTGGATTACACTGCACCAGTGGTGGGATTCAAAAAAAAAAAATTACTACCAGTTCTGTGGGCATGGCTTGGTGGGCGTGGCAGGGGAAGGAAACTGTAAAATCTCCATTCTCACCTCACTCCTGGGGGAAGGATACTGTAAAATCTCCATTCCCTCCCAACCCCACTAACCAGCTCCGTTCTCCTGTGCAGGGCAACCAAAGAAGACCCAGCCGATCAGCTGGGACTCAATGGGAGGCAGAGAAGAGATGGATTGGCGGGGCCAGTCAGAAGTGGCGTTTGCCGGTTCTCCAAACTACTCAAAATTTCCACTACCGGTTCTCCAGAACCGGTCAGAACCTGCTAAATTCACCACCTCTGCACTGCATGCTCCTAAGGAAACCAAACAGACTTGCCTCTTTTTCAGTATCTCTGGATATACACGTCCACTGGTTTTCCTTCACGCTGTACGCCCAGAAGTCCGCCAGATCTTGCGTCCCGTCCCAGCCGCCAAACAAGTAAACAGTTTCTGATCAAAACGTTAGAAAAAAAAAAAATGACATCAATCTGCGGAGCGTGAAGCCATCAAAAGCTCGACTGCAAAGACAAAATATTCCCCCCACCCCACCCAGAAATTTAAAACTGTTTGTTTTAAACCGTTTATATTGGTTTGATATTTCTGGTCATTCTTAAATGGGCTTTTTGGTGAATGACATTTGTAGATTGTGTGAGGCTGGATTTTGATCTCGTGACCACGGGGGATGCCGCAATAGCTGTAAGTGTGAAAAACTATCATAAAATCACTTCTTTCTGCTGTAATTTCAGTCACTAAAGGGATGGTTGTATGTCAGGGAATACCTACACAAGCCACAGAGCTCTGTGAGATGGGCATAATCTCTTTAAGGCCATCCCTAAGGAATGTTTGAACATTACGGTGCTAAAAGTTTTTGTTTTATTTATTTTTAAGGAGACCCCCCCCCCACCAAAGGATTTGATTCCAGGATTTCTGTCATGCTTTGGTAAGGCCGCACATGGTCGCTACGATGTAAAAAAGATGTTGAGACTCTAGAAAGGGCAGAGAAGAGCAACAGAGATGATGAGGGAGCTGGGGGACTAAACGATACAACGAACGGGTGCAGGAATTGGGTATGTCTAGTCTAATGAAAAGAAGAACTAGGGGTGAGATGATAGCAGAATTCCAATTTTTGAGGGGCTGCCACACAGAAGAGGGAGTCAAGCTATTCTCCAAAGCCCCTGAGGGCAGGACAAGAAGCAATGGGTGGAAACTCATCAAGGAGAGAAGCAACTTAGAACTAAGGAAGAATTTCCTGACCATGAGAACAACGAATCAGTGGAACAATTTGCCTCCAGAAATTGTAAACGCTCCAACACTGGAGGTTTTTAATAAGAGATTGGACAGCCATTTGTTTGAAATGGTATACAGCTTCCTGGCTGAGCAGGGGGTTGGACTAGAAGACCTCCAAGATCCCCTCCAACTCTGTTATTCTGTTTCTTTTAGCAAAGAATGAAGCAGCGTCCTTCCAAAATTACTGCTGGATTAAGTTTCAGAGGGAGGAATGATAAAAAGAGAGAGAGAGGGGAAGGGAGGGAGAGAGAGAGAGAACACCGCAAGACGAAGAGGTAATTAAGAAGATATTAGATTGTGCAGACTGACATTGAAAATCGAACAGAGAGAAGACATAGAATATTCTCAAACATAGAACTTATTTTACCAGTGGTTGAGGAAAAAAAGGGGTGGAGATTAAGAATAGAATCTGTATTGTTCAGCAAATTAAATACCCAGACAACACGATGTTTATTAAGCACTAAGAAATGTAATTAATAGAAAATGAATAAAATGAAATAAAGAGAGAGAGGGAGAGGGAGGGAGGGAGGGAGAGGGAGAGAGTGAGGAGGAGAGAGGGAGAGAGAGAGAGATCTGAGACTCTGCTTGCAACAGCTGTAATGGCCACTGTCAGCATCAGCACCAAAAGGTTACCTTAGGTCATTAACTGTAATTACACTGTTTATTCTGGGCACCGAGTAGCCAGTGTTCTTTGCAAAGAGTACATCTCTTTGTGTGCCTAAATTTTCACAGCTTACAAAAACTCACATTCACTACAATGGGCCGATTGATAACCCAGGGAAGGAAAAAACGGGTTTGGCACATGCCGCATATCCAATGGGGCCTGAGATAAAACATCTTGCAAAGTCTACGATGGTCACACCATTCACAAATAGGAATTTGATCCGATGGGGAGCTGGGAGAAGGAAAATCGCCCAGAATAAAAGACAGAATTGTATTCCTTCCTAATATAAACGGAGTTTTTCGACAGCATAGGTAGAAGAAAGACAGGCATGTCTGTTATTCACCTTACTGTGAAATTATACTCCTAAAAGACTCGGCTACCCTTCACCTTCCTAAATGCAGAATTTGTAAAACTCCCAATTTTTCAATCTCCAGATTTGATGGAGAGGCTGTTCTCTGGAAGTGACAGTGCTATAAATATCAAAAAGTTATTTTTGGTGCCTAGTCAAACTTAAAAATCGTGGAACAAAAGCCCTCTGTTAAGAAAAGTATTATTTTAAATGCCTGTTTAAATGCCTCTTCCCTTGCCATATGCATTCATATTCTCGAAATCTACATTTTAAAGGTCAGGACATGAATCTCAAAAGATCCGCCCCTATGTACACTCAGGAAAATTTGGTTTTTATGTTCCAGTTTCTAAGGTTTGCTGCCCAACTGTTTTTATGAGAACTTCTTGTTCTTTGAACGCGAAAGCCTTGGTATTGCTTTCACGTTGCTTCTCTCTATTCGTCTGAGCCAATGAACAGGCAGTCCTCAACTTATGACTGCAATTGAGCCCAAATTCTCTCATTAAGCAAGACAATTGTTAAGTGAAACAATTGTTAAGTCAGTTTTTACGGCTTTTTTGCCACGTTTGTTAAGTGAATCACTACAGTTGTGACATTACTAACACAGTTGTCGAGTGAACCTGGTTTCCCCATTGACATGGAATGGAATGGAATGGAATAAAATTACAGAGTAGAGTAGAGTCGTGTAGAATAAAATAGAATAACTAGAGTAGAACAGAACAGAACAGAACAGTGGTAGCTAACCTTTTGGGGCTCCTATGCCAAAAATTGTGCATGCACTCATGTGCCAGCATCCATAAGGCAATGCATGCCCCCCTTCCCCATTCGCCCTTGTGCATGAGTGTGCAATCTCCCCCGGCACTCCACAGCTGATTTCTCAGCTGGTTTCAGGCCTTTTTACGGCCTCCCAGAGGCTTTTCAGGATGAATTATAGGCCCGTTTTGTCACTTCGGGTATTACAGGAAGTGATGAAACAGACCTATTATTCGTCCTGAAATGCCTTGCAGAGATTTTTTCCAAGCCTCTGGGAGGCCGAAAAAAGGCCTCAAACCAACTAAAAAAAAAAAAATCAGCTATGAGGTGCGCTCATACGCAGTGAAGTAAGTTTGCATGCAGCTCGTGTGCCAGCACAAATGGCTGTGCGTGTCACTTGTGGCACACGTGCCATATGTTCGCCATCACGGGAATAGAAGAATGGAATGGGATGGGATGGGATAGGATAGGATAGGATAGGATAGGATAAAATAGAAGAATAGAATAGAAAATAGAATAGAATAAAATAGAATAGAATAGAACATAGAGTAGAGTAGCGTAGTGTAGCATAGCATAGAATAAAGAATAGAAATAGAAAAGCATAGCATAGCATAGAATAGAATGGAGAATAGAATATTTAGGACAGAACAGAACAGAAACAGAACAGAGTTGGAAGGGACCTTGGAGATCTTCTTGTCAAAGTGAAACAAATGACCAGATGGGCCAACTTTAAAATTTAAAAGTGTGCATTTAAAATCCATCCAGAGAAATGGACTATGACTACTATCTGACAAAAAAAAAAAAAATAGAATTTCACTGACAACCAGGTGTAATGTCATCTTTAACACAGGGAATCCTCAGCTTATGACCATAATTGAGCCCCAAATTCCCATTGCCAAACAAGGTATTTGTGAAGTGAGTTTTGCCCCATTTCACGGCTTTTTCTTGCCACATTTGTTAAGTGAATCACTGCAGTTGCTTAGTAACATGGTGATTAAGTGAATCCAGCTTCCCCACTGACTTTTGCTTGTTAGGAGGGTCACAAAAGAGGATCACATGACCCCGGGACACAGCAACTGTCATAAATATGAACCAGTTGCCAAGCATCACGTGACCATGGGGATGCCACAACGGTCGTAAGTGTGAAAAATGACTGTAAGTCACTGTTTTTCACTGTAACTTTGTACGGTCACTAAATGAACTGTTGTATGTCGAGGGCTACCTATATTTCCTATCACATTCCTCCATGTTGGAATTGTATTATTTCAGGATTCAAGTAAAATCTCAGATCCTTTCGCACTTTCCATCCACTAGGAGGTGCTTTCGATCTGCATCAGCACTTACTGATGGGGTGGAATAATTTAATCCCTCTTATGCCATCATCACTGGAACACGTAAAGTTAATTGGAGATAGAAATGATAAATATTTGGCAATTTTTTAGCCAAACAGAAATGGGTCTTGATTTAATTAAAGCCAAGTGACAGCTTTTATTTTAAATGTAAAAGCTTGAGCATTATGGATACATTGAAAATAATACAACAGAGGTCAGAAGTAAAAGTTTAGGAAGTTTTTTTTAAAAAAATATGACTTGTTTACATTTTCAAGGTGGCTCACAAAAAGTGGTGATCCGAATGAACATAATAAACTGGAGAGAAAAAATAAAAAATTCAAGATAAAATATGTAGGACATTTTAACAAATACCAAAAATCAAAGGAAGAAAGGGAAAAGAGATTAGAACTGGACAAACGGTTCTAAGATATCAAAAGTGCCAGAATTCAATTCTAATAGCAATCTGCTTACAAAAGGACTGGTTAAATACACTTTTAAGTTTTTAAAAAGTTACTATGGCTAAAGGCCAATGAAAACAACCATAACAAAAATCGAACCCGAGCCTTTACAGGGTTGTAATTTCGAATTGTCACTAATTGAATGGTTGTAAGTCAAGGAATAGTTGTAGCTCTTGATTTATAACATTCATTGAATTAAGAGCACTGAGAAAAGTGATTTACAACCAATCCTTTCACGTATGGCCGCTGCAGCATCTTCATTATTTGATCGGATTTTGGGTGCTACGCAACCAGCATGAATGAATGACGGTTGCAATGTGCTGGGATCCTGTGATCACCATTTGTGTTCTTCCTAGCTAACTTCCCATAAGCAAAGTCAAGGGAGAAAACCGGATTCGTTAAACAACAGCATGACTGGCTTAACAACGGCCGTCATTCATGTAAAATTAGGCACAACTTACTTAACAACTGCCTTGGTTAGCAACGGAAATCCATGTCCCATTTGTGATCAAAAGTCAAGAACAATGCTCATCTGTTTCTTAGCCGTGGGAGCCAGCATTGTCCAAAGACTCTTTCCATGGTCATATGGCCAGCATGACAACACGCCAAGGTGCATAGAACACTGTTTTTTCCCTATTGTAGTGGTACCTATTTATCTATTCACATTTGCTTGCTTTTGAACTGCTAGGTGGGCAGGAGCTGAGGCAAGGATGGGAACTCACCCCCTTGTGTAGCACTCGGGACTCAAACCTGGGCAGTCAGCTTTCCAGCTGCCAAACTCAGCATCTTTTAAGTGCTGAGCCATCACACCCCCTTAAGTGAAGAACTGCCTGTAGTTAGATCTGCTTTTGACTCATGATTATGCAACATTTCTTTAAAACAAAACCATAGCTATTTTGAGCCGTGGCAGTGCAGGCTAATTCTGCTGACTGTCGGCTGCCTGCACTTTGGCAATTCAAATCTCACCAGGCTCAAGGCTGACTCAGCCTTCCATCCGAGGTGGATCAAATGAGGACCCAGATTGTCGGGGGCAATAGGCAGATTCTGTAAGCCACTTAGAGAGGGCTGTAAAAGTACTGTGAAGCAGTATATAAATCTAAGGGTTATTGCTACTGTTGTACTGGGGAAAGGGAGCATCCAAAAGCCGAGATTCCCACTCTTTACAAAGTCTGCACTACTATCACTATTAATCTTCTCATCACTCATCACCTATTCCCTTCCACTTGTGACTGTATGACTATAACTTTGTCGCTTGTATCCTTACGATTTATATGGACTGTTTCTTGGTTTGATTCGATTGCTTATTGTACCCTATGACTCTTATTAATTGTATCTTATGATTCTTGATGAATGTATCTTTTCTTTTAGGTACACTGAGAGCATTTGCACCAAGACAAATTCCTTGTGTGTCCAATCACATTTGACCAATAAAGAATTAATTTATTTTCTTTCTTTCTTTCTTTCTTTCTTTCTTTCTTTCTTTCTTTCTTTCTTTCTTTCTTTCTTTCTTTCTTTCTTTCTTTCTTTCTTTTCTTTTCTTTTTTCTTTTCTTTTTTCTTTTCTTTCTTTCTCCTTCCTTCCTTCCTTCCTTCCTTCCTTCCTTCCTTCCTTTCCTTTCCTTTCATCCATCCATCTATCTATACCATCTCTCTCTCTCTCTCTCTCTCTCTCTATCTATCTATCTATCTATCTATCGTCAATAATTAAAGTCCCAGTTTATCTATTTATATATTTTGTGCAAAATTGTTGTAGGATAGTTACAGCTGAGAGCTGGTAACTGACCCAAAACCCAACCGATCAGTTCTTTTGTGGCTGAGAGAAGACTTGAACCTGAGTCTCCTGTTAAACCCCCCACCCACCCAAGATAAATAGGAAAGCTCACCTGTTTGAACATCAATGACCATTTGATGCCCTCCTCTCATTCCTGGCCTGCTGTCCTCACCATCACCTTGTTTGGATCAAAGGAAACAAAAACATCAATTGACCATGAGTGAGTTTCCCTGCCCGTCTTCCTATTCCCCCAACAAATTCAGCTGCATTCAAGAAACAAACTTCGGAATACAGGTTGTCCTCAGCTTACAACCGTTCATTTAGTGACTGTTCCAAGTTACTATTGCCCTGAAAAAAAGGTGTTATCAGGGCTCTGACAATTCACACCCCCATTCGAATCATGCGCATCTCTCAGACTTTAAAAAAAAATCATTTATTAGGAGTGATCATGTCGGCATTACCTGGGTGCAGCCGACACTGAGACACATCATTCATTTCCCCCCTTGACCCTGGTCTTCCCCGCACCCCCGGATGTATATTCTCCAATGGGACACATCCATAGCCAAGAGTCATCAATCATGCTCTCCAGTAATAATCTTGTGTGCCAGAAGCTTCGGCCGCCTAGAAATTATCTATGAAAGTATTTAAGGTATGCATTGCTCCCCCTACTCCAGGGGTCTCCAACCTTGGCTCCTGGAAGCCTGGCGGACTTCAACTCCCAGAGTTCCACAGCCAGCTGGCTGTGGAATTCTGGGAGTTGAAGTCCACCAGGCTTCCAGGGGCCAAGGTTGGAGACCCCTGCCCTACTCCCTTTCTGCTGACAACGCTAAAAGACCAGACAAATATTTTTGAGTTGACAGGTGTATTAAGTTATGACCATTTTTCACACTTATGACCACTGCAGCCTCCCCATGGTCCCGTGATCAAAATTCACATGCTTGGCAACTGGCTCATATTTACGACGGTTGCAGTGTCCCAGGGGGGGTTTCATGTGATCCCCTTTTGCGACCTTCTGATGAGCCAAATCAAGGGGGAAGCCAGATTCACTTAACAACCATGTGGCTAACTTTAATGGCCGCAGTGATTTGCTTAACAACGGTGGCCAGGAAGATGATAAAACGAGGCAAAAACTCACTGAAGGATCGCCTCGCTGAACGAGGGAAATTCAGGGGTCAATCGTAGTTGTTGTCAACCTCAAAGCTGACCTGAGAGAGGCCATTTTTTGAGCTTCAGTGTTGTCACACTGGAGCTGAGGGATGTCAACTTATAAAATATTTCTATGGTCTTTTTAGAGTTGCCAAAAGGAAGGAGGGGGAAGCAGTGGGCAGCTTGCATTCTATAAATGTTTTCAAAGATAGTTTCTAGGTGACCGAAATTTCTGCCACACAAAATTCTAACTGGAGAGAATGATTGATGACTCTGGGCTATGGAGGTGTCCCATTGGAGAATATGAATTACGATACCCCCAGAGGGTGGAGGGAAAACCAGGGTCAAGGGTGACCATGAAAGATGTGCCTCAGAGTCGGCTACACCCAGACAGTGCTGGCATGTTTACTCCAAATAAATCTTTAAGTTTTGGAAGTTTGGCTCAAGACTCATGGGGGTAACTGCCAGAGCCCTGACAAACTAGTTCTTTGAAGAATCTATCTAGGCATGGTCTTTTACAGGTTTGGCCTGGTTCGGCTGAACCGATAGCTCCACGAATCATCTGTGAGAGAACCAGTTCGCTCTGACAATCAGCTGCTGGCCCTCCTGCTCACTCCAGCTCTATACTGATTTTATTTCCTGGTTTTGAAGTTCAGATGCTTTGCGTAGCACACCGAATTGCCGCTGTTGAACCCACAGGGAGAGTGCAGGATTGCAGGTCAGTAGGAAACCCTCTGCGCACGCGCAAAGGGCAAGTTTGGCACAGGGGAATTGCATGGGCGTGCTCAAAGTGCCTCCACCAAGCCAGGCCCACAGAACCGGTGGTTAAAAAAAAAAAAAAAAATCTGAATCCCACCACTGAATCTACCTGCCTTGGAGTTCTGTTTATTAGGGGTGTATTACTTGGAAGTCGCGGACTGCCTGTAAATCATTCCTGGAAAAAGATACGATATGGATGGTCTTAAGAGAGAGAAAAAAAATGCACAAGCCAAAGAGAACTGGGCATGGTTTGCTAAAGTAGAAAGGCCTCTGGGGACAGATCTCCAAAGAGCGGTTGCCTGTCAACTCTAACAAGGTTGAGCTAAAACAACCAAGGATTCATTCAGACAATTCCAATAACACAAAGAAGTTATCGTGGCCAGTGAGTGGGCTGGGGGCCACTGGTGGTCCGCGAGAAAATTTTGGTGGTCCACAGAGAAATGTCACCCCCAAAGCAATTCATCCAGACTGAGAAGGAACGCAAGGCTGCGCCGCCCACATAGCCCGCGGGAACACAAGGCTTGCGTCGTTTGCATTGCAAACAGCATGAGATAGTGAGGGGAGAGGGGGAAGGGCTGGGGGGGGGGGAGAACTTGCCTCACTCACCATGCCTGGCCACTGGGCTGCTTCTGTCCGCTTCTTTCTTCTTCTGCTTTTGGCTGCATGCAAGGAAAGCAGCCAAAGTCTCTTTTTCTCCCCCAAACTCCACCAGAAATGAGTCTTTGGGACCATACAAGGCATCCTGCTCCAAGAGGTTGCGCCGGCGCAACAAGTCTCACAAAGACTCCTTTCTGGCGGAGTTTGGGGGAAGAGAAAGAAAGACTTCTGCTGCTTTCCTTGCATGAAGCCAAAAGTCTCTCTCTCTCTCCCCCTGAGAATGGAGATGGGGTCATGGGATGCCCCTTTTATGATCTTATAACAGATAATCAGAGTTGGAAGGGACCTTGTAGGTCATCTAGTCCAATCCACTGCCCAAGCAGGAAACCCTATCTCATTTCTGACCAATGGCGGTCCAATCTCTTCTTGAAAGTCTCAAGTGACGGCACTCCCACAACTTCCAAGGGCAACTTCTGTTCCATGGGTTGATTCTTCTCCCTGTCAGAAAGTTTCTCCTTATTTCCAGGTTGAATCTCTCCTTGTCCAGTTTCCATCCATTGTTCCTTCTCTGGAGTGAAGATGACGAGGAAGTCAGATTCACTCGACAACTTTGTTAATGATGCCTGCAGCGATTCGCTTAACAACCCAGGCAAGAAAGGTGGCCAAATGGGGCAAAACTCACTTAACAACTGCCTTGCTTAGTCACGGAAATCTCAGGCCCGATTGTTGTTTTAAGTCGAGGACTACCTGTTAATATCCCTGGCAGCTGGATCTGGTAGTAATATCTACTTTTCGCATCAACCAGATCCTCGGAAAGAGCTCACAGAAAACCCAGTTTCAATACGGTACCTTTGGTGCTTTTGGGGATGATCTGGCCCCACCGCGGTTTGTATTCCTGCTGACTGATGTACTGGTTGAACAAACCATCTGTTTGGAAGGAAAAAGAAAAGAGTGAGCTGCCACAGTTCTTCCCATCGCAGCAGCCTTGCAAGATTGGTTGTTTTTTTTAACCTTTTGCCAAACGGCAGTAGGAAACAAGCGGTTAACCAGCACGGTCATTTCATACAAAATTAGACGGAGAAAAACGTGAATATAGTTGTGTCAACTTTTAAGACGCAGAGCGCATCCGGTAAGTAGGGAAAAATCCTTGTCACCCTGCTATGTGGGGGAAAGATAAGGTGATTGAAGAAAGGGGTCACCAAGGATGACTCCCCTAAAGGCAGATGTCCTGGGAAGTAAGACTCCGATAGGAGACAATATTTCTAGCTCAGGGTCAAACAGTGGGGTCTTTGGTGTTCTCTGATCTTGGTAGTTTTCTTGCAGACGTTTCATGACCCAACCTGGCAACATCATCAGTGCTAGAAGGGAGGGGAGTTTATTGGGGGGAGGGGGAGGAAGAGGAGAACAACGACTGTGGGGTCCTTGGTGCCCACATGGCAAACTTGCCTGCTAAATTTCTATTTTTCCTTCTTCTGACCATCATCTGTTCTGCTGTGCCGGGAGATTTAGATTTGCTAGGAAGCAGGAAATGGTTGGATTCCTTGCTTTCTAGCCAGTCTTTAGATCTTCAGCTCAGCACAGCCCAACCTCCCTTAGGACTGAAGGTTTGCTTGCAGGCAAATTCAGTGCAGGCTCAAGGCAAGCAAATTTGAGAGACTGAGCTAACCGATGGCAGATAGATAGATCACTGAATGATTCTGTGAGCAACTCAATCTGCCTGCTTTGCCTGATTTTGGGTAAAAGTTGCTCTTTTTTTATAAAAAAAATTCAGAATTTACATGCATGGTGTGTTGTGAGTTAACTTTGTGAGATTGCTTGCTAGCAAATGTTATGAGTTTGCTTGCAAGAAAATTTTACGTGATAGACTGAGCTAGCCAGTGGCAGATAGATCTCTAAGTGAATCTGTGATTCTGTGAGCAACTCAATCTGCCTGCCTGCTTTGCCTGATTTTGGGTAAAAGTTGCTCTTTTTTTATAAAAAAATTCAATATTTGTATGCATATTTATAATATTTACATACAAGCCAAGCCCAGCCAGTCACATGACCACCAAGCCACACCCACAAATTAGGCCACGCCCACAGAACCAGTTAGTGGTCCCTGGGATCTAAAATTATGAGTTTGGTGGTCCCTGAGGCCCAAAAGGTTGGCGATCCATGGACTAGAAGACCTCCAAGGTCCCTCCCATCTCAACTCTGATTGAATTAAGGCCAAAATTTCTGTTGTTAAAATGAGACATTGTGACGTTAATTTTTAACCTCATTTTGTGACCTTTCTTTCCACAGTTGTTAAGTGAATCACTGACACTGTTAAGTTAGTAAAGTGGTTGTTAAGTGAATCTGGCTTCCTCACTGACTCTGTTTGTTGGAAGGTAGGCAAAAGAGGGTCATGTGACCTAGGGTTGCGCTGTAACCATCATCAATGTGAATCAGTTACCAAGCAGCCAGATTTTGATCACGTGACTGTGGGGGAATGCTGCAACTGTCGTAAATGTGAAAAATGGCCAAGAATCTTTTTTTTCCCCAGTGCCGCTGTTAATTTCGAACAGTCACTAAATGAACTGGTTGTAAGTCGCACACTTATTCTGCCCAGTGATTTTAATTCATCGTGCTGTCTAGACACCGTTGTCATAGCAAATCCTAACAGAGTTTAAAGATTTTTTTTTTAAAAAACCAGACATGCCTATCAATAAAAGGAAAGTGTTCTCACCTAGGCTTCCCCAAGAGCACGAAGTCGACTCCTCGTCCTGATAAAACCCCTTTTATTTAGGTTAAAGGGAATTCCTCTCCAGCAAAGTCACGGCAAACAGTCTTTCATGAGATTTCACAGTTACAGACTTTTATCAGGCTTGGAGAGTTGCCAGGACGATACCTTCCATACGCCACGCTGTAGCAGCAATTATTTTGCAAGAAATCAGGAACAGATCTTCACCCTAATGAATTGAACTGTCTCCTGTAAACCCCACTCCCCTTTCGCTCCTCTTTATTCCCTCTGGGAGGGGCCATTCACCGTCCACCTGAGCCTTTACTCCCGAGTCGAGCCTTGTTTCTTAACTGTTCCCTTCTCCTGGCAGCTCTGCCCATACGCACACTGGGAACAGGCTCTTGCTGTTCTTCTTCCCCACTGATCTCCAACTTCGAAGGCAGCTGATAACTGTCAGATGACCCTGGGCCCCATCTCTGCAGACAGAGCATTTGTTAGAGCCTTCCCCAGACTCCAGGTTGGCCCATGTTCCTCCCCAACCTCCTCACTCTCTGAGTCTATCATCAGTTCCACTGGCCGTTGGAGGGCAACAACAGAAAGACAGACAGAAATGAAGTCTACCTCAAACAGTAGATTAGCATGAAAAAATATTATTTTAAGCAAATAAATTCAAACACGGGCATTTTCTCCCCTGTAGAGAAATAGCCCTGTAAAAAAAATCTCTGCAAAGGAATGAAAACCCATTTGGGTTTTCTGGAAAGCATCAGCAGTTAAGATGTGACTTTTCGGCACAGTCATGCTGACAGATCTCTTTTGCAAAAGCCAAGAGATCCATCACTGGGGTCTTTCTATTTTTCACATGAGTTCCTTGACATGTTCTGACCCAGGATTCCTCAAACTTAATAAAACACAAACTGAATTTAAAAGTAAAACCTTTTTTTAATGCGACGCAGGGAATTACTTGCATTCCCAAACAAAAGCTCATTATATACAGTTCCTCCAGATAACAGCACACTTTTCAGTGCTGTCGAATGCTGCCAAGAAACAGAAGCGCAATTAAGGCTAACATCAACTAACTCAAAAACCTAGAAAAGAAACGACCAGAGTACAGAGCTTCACGGAGGACTCGGAGATTACTGAACTGCTTTGCTTCCTGCAAAGAGCACATCCCCGAGGGCTGGCTTTTATCCCTTATGGGAAGGGCATCAACCTCCCAGCCTTACTCCTGAGTTGCCCCCTCTGCTTCAGCTGCTCTCACCTTCTAGCAGCTCTGCGCACACGTGCACTGGGAACAGCACCCCCCCCCCCGGGGTCCTCTGCTTCGCTGCTGCCAGACTCCAAAGGCTCTGAAGGCAGCATCCCACTCCCAGATGGTCCTGGCCCCATCTCTGCATTGAATGCAGGACCCTGGTCCAAGTCCTCTCCAGACTCCCCGACTGGTTCCCTTTCGTCCTCACTGTCCGATACCTCTGCCATCTGCACCGGCGAATCACAACACGAAGAGAAAAAAATAAAAATAAGCATTACGTCGAAATTAGCCCCTCACTGCTTACTATCATGGGTGGGATTCAGCTGATTTGGGACAGTTCAACCAGATGTTAAATTTACATCTGGTTCGCTGAAATGGTAATTGAATCGGCCAGCTGGCCCTGCCCACCCCTCCCAGGAGTCTCCAGGCGGGCCGTTTTGGATGCAGGTTAAGTGCAGGGTCTGCGCGGAGGCTCTGGGAGGGCAACGAATGGCCCTCCCGGAAGTCCGGAAAATGGGCCTGTTTTCGGCTTCCTGAGGGCCTCCATAGCCCAGGGGAGGCCATTTTCACCCTCCCAGAGGCCTGAGGGAACAACGATACAAAATGCACACCCACAGAACTTGTACAGGACATTATGTGGAGCTGAAGAAATCCTTTTATGTTTCATCACTGCGAATTCCAGGAGGTGGGATCCAGGTTTTGGAGAATGAAGCGGCCTCAACCTTCTCCCAGTCACCCATCCTGGAGGAAAATGACTAAACAGCTTCTTTAACTGAGTGGGTCATCTCCGCAGCCAGTTGTTTTTTTTAAAAAAAACACAGTTTCAGAAGCTACCTATTGAAGCCACGATATCAAAAATCACTAGATTACAGGTCGTCCTTGATTTACAACCATTCATTTAGTGACCATTCAAAATTACAACGGCACTGGGACAAGTAAGCTAGGACCATTTTTTTCACCCTTACGACGGTCGCAACATTGCCATTGTCACGTGATCAAAATTCAGCCGCTTCGCAAGCGGCTCATATTTATGACGGTTGCAGTGCCTCGGGGTCACGCGATCCCCTTTTGCAACCTTCTGACAATAATTCACTCACTTAACAACCGTATTGCCAAATGTCTACGGAGATTCTCAGTCCTCCAGGTTGTCCCTGGTTGTCCCAAAGGTGCTTTTTTTTTCAAAAAGCAAAAAAAATTCCTGTTTTTTTTTCTTTTGAAGACGTTTCGTTTCTCATCTAAGAAGCTTCTTCAGCTCTGAAGTCCAGTTTCCTCTTGAAAAAAAAAAAAAAAATCACCTTTGCGACACCGCGTTGCTCATAATTCAAGTGATTCACTTAGCAAATGTGGCAAGAAAGGTGATATGATGGGTTGAAACTCACCTCACATCTTGCTTAGCAACAGGAATTTTGGGCTCAATCATGGTCGTATGTCGAGGACTACCTGTAAACTGTAAGGTAAAGGTTCCCCTCGCACATACATGATAGTTGTTTCCGGCTCTAGGGGGGCAGGGCTCGTGCTTTAGAACTGCTAGGTTGGCAGAAGCTGGGACAAGGAACGGGAGCTCACTCCGTTAGGCGGCGCTAGGGATTCGAACCGCCAAACTGCTGACCTTTCTGATCGACAAGGTCAGCGTCTTTGCCCCTGAGCCATCATGTCCCTGTACACTGTACACATGGCTGTTTTTCACGCGATGAAAACGATAACCCAGCCGGCCCTAAGGATCATACGGAACGGCCCTCTAGCAATGTGACAAGCTAATGCAACATAAACAGGAAGCTTTCCACTCTGTTTGGACTTGTCAGCCACCCGCGGTGCAGAAAACAATCCCAAACGCCAAGAGTTAGAAACGAAGCCAGCAGTTATGACATAACACAAATCACAGGCTAAAAAGTCTTCAGGCTGCAGCCTTCCCCAACAGATCACACACCAGATGCCCTGAGCTTGCAATTCCCAGAATTATCTCCACAGGATAATACATTCCCAACATATTTGGAGCTTTAAAAATAAACAAAAATAAAAAAAAAAGCCACAAATTCATCAGTTCCCTAATTAGACTGTCAGAAATGCCTCTGGCCTTCCTGAATGGGAGCATTTTAATTAGTCAATGTTTTGTAAAATATAAGTGAAGAGGGGGGGGAATTAACTATGGAAAGTTTATAATTGTTCCCATAGAAGTATGATATTTAATTGAAAAGTAATGTGAAATATGTTAAGACTTTAATGAATATTAATATTGATAGAATTGAATTGGAATGGAATATTGTTTTAATTATATACATTTATAATTTTTCCTTTTTTTTTTTCCAAGAATACTGTGTGTAGTTTAAGAATGCACCAAGAAGAATCCGAATGGAAGTTATGTATTATATTGAGTGTTATAATTTTAGGGGAAAGATATAAAGGCGTCATACTCCAATCAGTAACCACAGGAGAAATTTTGTTTAATGAGAAAAGATCATAACCAATTGAAACAGGACAGACAAAAAAATATATAAATATAATGATTTGAGATGAAATAAAGAAAATAAAATGGAGAAAATTAAAAGAGGGGAGAAGCCATGTGGAAAATGTAAAATAGTAATAAGATATGGAATAGAATATAAAAATGAGCATGAACCTGAATTTGCGTCTGGACGAAGAAATGTAACCCGGGATTATGCTGCTTTCAAAAAAAGATGTTTTATTTGTATTTCTTTTCTCTTTGTGAAAACTCAAATAAAATTTACAAAAAAAAGAAAAGAAAAAGAAATGCCTCTGGCCTTCCTCCCAACCTGTCAGCCCTGTTCCAGCTTGGTCTTTCTTCTGGGCAAGGAAAACCTCTCCACTCCGTTTGTAGCCAAAAGATGGCTTTTATTAAAAGCCAAGTGGTTACAATGAAGCAAAGCTGGAAGTGAGGTTTCGCACACAAAGATTTGCCCTGTTCATCTTCCTCTTCTTCGTCCCACGCCTCCCCCCGTTACCTCCTGACTGTCCAGTCACATTCCAAGAAGTTGTTTTTGGTTACCATCCCTGCAAAGGCAGGTGTCATGCCCCTTTCGGAATCTGATTCGGAGGGGTAGGCCGAACAGTTGACAGGGAGCGGGAGTGTGGCTCCAAAGTCCAGCTGGGCAGAGCAGGAGAGAGTAGAGCAAGGGAGAGGGAGTTCAGAGGAAGACCCAGGCCCACCCGATCTTCATCCTAGGGCACGCAGGGAGGAATAGAGAAGAGAGCAACATGAGTTGCATGGCTTACGGGGGAGGAAAGGGCCCTGATTCCCTTCATTAGGTGCAGCTGGGAACACAGTGTTTAAAAAGGGAAGCTGCACGCAGCAAGTTGTTGGGAGCAAATTGTGAATTATCTGATATCGTAGAGGCTTATCTGGGTTCCCGGCGTCTTCCCAACTGTGTGAGTTTTGCTGTGCTTTCAAATCTGCAATTCCTTCTCCTGCCCTGTCAAGTTAATTATTACTGCAGCATGGTTTGTTTGAATTTTTAGTTTCAGCTTGTGTATACTTTTGTTTTCGGACTGAATTTTCTCCTATTAAAAGGCTGTTTTCTGGGAGAGTTTTTTCTCCAGCCAAAGATAACCTGGACATTGGGGAAAAAGTTGGAGATAATTAAAGGGACTCTTCTTGCTTATTTAACTGTGTTGCCTTTGGACCACGCCCCAGGTCATCACAGCAGGTGAAGGTTGCTGGAATGCTGACACCTACATCTCAGAGACAACACGATGTGTAGTTTCTGTTTCCTCCGTACCCAGCTCCCTCACCACACCCACACACTTACCCCGTAGCTTATGGCAGTCTGGCATTTAGCGAAGCAAGGCCGGAGCAGGGTGGCAGTTGTGACACAACCCTTTGGAAAAGTCCGTAGAGATTCTCAGGCATCCAGGACATGGTTGTCCCAAAGGTGCTTCTTTCAGGGGGCAACTGGACTTCCTTGTTTTCTTTCTTTTGGAAATGTTTTGCTTCTCATCCAGGAAGCTTCTTCAGCTCTTCCCTTCCCCACTATCCTCTCAGAGCTGGAGAAGCTTCTTGGATGAGAAGCGAAACGTTTTCAAAAGAAAAACAAACAAGGAAGTCCAGCGGCCCCCTGAGAAAGCACCGTTGGGACAACCCTTTGGGAACTCACCGTTGACAGCTTTTTCTATCAACTCTTCGCACGCATTGAAGTCTCCCTTCAAGACCAGTTTCTCGTGGAGGTCGGTCAGCATGGGGTGCTCCAGGGCGATCTTGGTTTTCTTCTGCAGGGACTCGAACGCCTCCGTGTAGTTGTGCTGGCGAAAGTGCTTCAAGCAGAGACGAATGGCTTCCTGTTCACGGTACTACTGGAACACAAGAAAACCTATGAGAACAGCACCGAGGAGCGTCCCACTGGTAACTTTGCAGAGCTACGCTTAGGTCACAGGCCAATGCAAATCCTCGGAAGGACAGGCTTAGCAGGACGATATGTAGGTAGTTCTCGACGTACGACTGCAATCGAGCCCAAAATTTATGCTGCCGAGCAAGACAGTCATCAAGCGAGCTCTGCCCCATTTTACAACCTTTCTTGCCGCAGATCCAGTTGTCTTTTGGAAAAATCACCTTTGGGATTTTTTTTAATGCTGTTGTAGCTTCAAACGGCTGCTTTAAAAAAATGGTTGTAAATCAAAGACATAACATTGATAGACAAACCAAGTTTTGTA
The DNA here is from genome assembly GCA_033807585.1 of Hydrophis major. NCBI lineage: Eukaryota > Metazoa > Chordata > Lepidosauria > Squamata > Elapidae > Hydrophis > Hydrophis major. The sequence goes on along the minus strand of CM066331.1, from coordinate 210,064,411 downwards.
ATTCACACAAGCAATCTCTCTCTCTCTCTCTCTCTCTTTCTCCCACTCTCCCTCCCTCCTTTCTTCTCTCCCTCCCTCCCTTCCCTCCCTCCTCTTTCCCAACCTCCCTCCCTCCCCCTCCAGCTTCCTTTCCCCTCGCTCTCCCTCCTTCTCTCCCTCCCTCCCACTTCTTCCTTCCCTCCTTTTTTCCCCTCCCTCCCTCTCTCTCTCCCCCAACCCCCTTTCCTCTCTCCCTTCCTTCCCTCCCTCCCTTCCCCCTCCCTACTTCCCTCCTTTCCCAACCTCCTTTCCTCTCCCTCCCTCTCTCTCTCTCCCAACTTCCTTTCCTCCTCCTCTCCCTCCCTCTCATACACAACACCTCCCTATCTGGGGCTGTTTCATACATAGGTTACAATCCTACCTTGCTGTACCAATTGAGACAGGGCTGTACCACATCTGGATCATCAATACCATTGAGTTCAACATACCAGATGCTGAAATTGAAGCTGGGACCCCAGGACAGGAGCGGAACTGAAAAAAGGAGGAGAAAGAAATTACATCACTCTGAAATATGAAATTCCTGCTGACTACAGATATTCTTGCCCTGCTATTCTCTGTCACGACCCGTCTTAGGCAACTTCACAGCTCCCAGTTCGTTCAAGAGCATGAGACAAAGATGTGATTATCAGAATAATAGAATTTGTTGTCTTCCTATCCTTTGCTATTGCAATTTTGCATTCTGGGAATAAGATTTCAAATTGACAAAACTCTTTAGAAGAACAACAAAAATGATTAGAGGGCTGGAGGCTAAAACATACGAAGAACAGTTGCAGGAATTGGGTATGTCTAGTTTAATGAAGAGAAAGACTAGGGCAGTGATCGCCAACCGGTGGGCCGTGGCCTACTGGTGGGCCATGAGAAAATTTTGGTGGGCCACAGAGAAATCTCACCCCCAGAGCACCCCCAAAGCAATTAATCCAGGCTGCGCAGAAACACAAGGCTGCTCAGCCCACATGGCCCGAGGGAACCCTCCCCGCTCACTCACTCCTTACCCGGCAAACTTGTCTGCTAAGTTGCGATTTTTCCTTTTTCCGACCATCATCCGTTCTGCTGTGCCGAGAGATTTAGTTTAGCTAGGAAGCAGGAAATGGTTGAATTTCTTGCTTTCTAGCTAGTCTTTACATCTTCGGCTCAGCACAGCTGAACTTTCCTTAGGACTGAAGGGTTTGCTTGCAAGCAAATTCAATGGAGACTCATAGCAAGCAAATTTGAGAGACCGAGCTAGCCGATGGCAGATAGATAGATCTCTGAATGATTCTGTGAGCAACTCAATCTGCCTGCTTTGCCTGATTTTGGGGAAAAGTTGCTCTTTTTAAAAAATAACAAATTCAATATTTTTTCAATAATTCAATGCATGGTGAGTTAATTTTGTGAGTTTTCTTGCTAGCAAATTTTATGAGTTTGCTTGCAAGCAAATTTTATGTGACAGACTGAGCTAGCCAATGGCAGAAAGATAGATCTCTGAATGAATCTGTGATTCTGTGAGCAACTCAATCTCTCTGCCTGCTTTGCCTGATTTTGGGTAAAAGTTGCTCTTTTTTAAAATAAAAAATTCAATATTTATATGCATATTTATAATATTTACATAGAAGCCATGCCCAGCCAGTCACGTGACCACCAAGCCACGCCCACAAACTAGGCCATGCCCACAGAACCGGTTAGTGGTCCCTGCAATCTAAATTTATGAGTTTGGTGGTCCGTGAGGTCCAAAAGGTTGGCGACCCCTGGACTAGGGGGTGATATGATAGCAGTCTTCCAATATCTAAGTGGCTGCCTCAAAAAAGGGGGAATCAAACTATTTTCCAAAGCACCAAAAGGCAAGACAAGAAACACTTTGAAATTAATCAAGGAAAGAAGCAACCTAGAACTAAGGAGAAATTTCCTAACGACGAAAGCAATTAACCAACGGAACAGCTTGCCATCAGAAGATGTGGGTGCTCCAACACTGGACAGCCTTTTGTCTGAAATGTGATTGCTCAAGCAGGGGTTGGACTAGAAGACCTCTGAGGTCCCTTCCAACTCTATCATTCTATGCCCTATGTTCTTTACTTAACAGAATCTCAAAGGCCTGCAGCCAAATTTTGCTTGTGGTCCACCTGTCTCAACAGGGGGCAGCTTACTGTCAAAACTTTTCTGTTAAAGACAGCATTCCAATCTTTTGTAAGAGCTATTCTGTCCCTTCCCTGAAGACTGGGAGATAAAGAAAAATATGTCAGAAGGGGGGCGGGGGAAGAAGGCAATGGACAAACGTGTGTATCTGCTAATATTTGGCTCTGTTCTGCTCCATTATTTACTCTAACCTCATCCATAACCCCCGTCCTCAATAAATTATCTGAATCTACATGTCCCTCAACAGCCTACATCAGTGGTAGATTTCCATTGTGGGAGGTCTTCAAATGTGGCCAGGAAGTCTTAATGGACTTCTACTAAGGAGAGTTTACACCCAGGGTTCGAGACCCCGTTGTGAGATGGGGTGAATTCCCATTCTTCCTGGCCACCTAACATTTCAAAAGCATGTAAATACAAGTAGATAAATAGGTAGCACTTTGGTAGGAAAGTAAGAGCGTTTCATGTGCCTTTGGCATGCAGCCATGCTGGCCACAGGACCACGGATATTGTCTTTGGACAATGTTGGCTCCCTCGGCCATGAGCACCTGCGCTAGAGTCAGTTGGACATGAGTGACAGGGAAACCTTTACCTTTTTTTACGATGAAAAAGAGGTTGGACTGGCTTATGTGAACCATCCCTCTGAACTCATATCTTCTATATTTCCTTTTGGTTTTTTGTTAACGTATATAACTAGTATATAAAAATAAGGGCAAACCCCACTCCCTTCTAGCACTGAGGATGTTAACTCGTTTGCTAATGAAACATCTGCAAGAAAACCACCAAGCTCAG
>CM066331.1:209986474-210053974 GCA_033807585.1 Hydrophis major | reverse complement strand
TGGATGAATAGATAAGATGAACAGACAAACGGATAGTTAAGATAATAGGATGGATGGATGGATGGATGGATGGATGGATGGATGGATGGATGGATGGATAGTGGATGAATAGATAAGATGAATAGACAAATGGATAGTTAAGATAATAGGATGGATGGATGAATAAATGGTGGATGAAGAGATAAGATGAATAGACAAACGGATAGTTAAGATAGTAGGATGGATGGATGGATGGATGGATGGATGGATGGATGAATAGATGGTGGATGAATAGATAAGATGAATAGACAAACGGATAGTTAAGATAATAGGATGGATGGATGGATGGATGGATGGATGGATGGATGGATGGATGGATGAATAGATGGTGGCTGAATAGATAAGATGAATAGACAAACGGATAGTTAAGATAGTAGGATGGATGGATGGATGGATGGATGGATGGATGGATGGATGGATGAATAGATGGTGGATGAATAGATAAGATGAATAGACAAACGGATAGTTAAGATAGTAGGATGGATGGATGGATGGATGGATGGATGGATGGATGGATGGATGGATGGATGGATGGATGAATAGATAAGATTAATAGACAAACGGATAGTTAAGATAATAGGATGGATGGATGAATAGATGGTGGCTGAATAGATAAGATGAATAGACAAATGGATAGTTAAGATAGTAGGATGGATGGATGGATGGATGGATGGATGGATGGATGGATGAATAGATAGTGGATGAATAGATAAGATGAATAGACAAATGGATAGTTAAGATAGTAGGATGGATGGATGAATAGATAGTGGATGAATAGATAAGATGAATACAGATAGTTAAGGTAATAGGATGGATGGATGGGATGAGACAGGAGATAGGTAATGGATGGATAGATAAGATTGGATGGTTGGATGAATAGTTAGTAGATAATGGATGAATAAATAGGATGGATGGACAGACGGACAGATTAGATGGACGGACGGATGAGATGGGAGAGTATATAGGTAATGGACTGATAGATGATAGATGATAAACAATGAGCTGTGGTGGCACAGTGGTTAGAGTGCAGTACTGCAGGCTACTTCTGCTGACTGCTGGCTGCCTGCAATTTGGCAGTTTGAATCCCACCGGGCTCAAGGTTGACTCAGCCTTCCATCCTTCTGAGGTGGGTAAAATGAGGACTTAGATTGTTGGGGGTAAGAGGCTGACTCTGTAAAACCACTTAGAGAATGCTCAGAGTGCCCATGGAGCACCTTGGAGGACAAATGCCAGCACAACATGGAGATTTTATTGATCTTTAGTGCAGCTTCTGCATTTTCTAAAAGGTGCCCCTGCAATATTTGTGGCGGAGAAAAACTAAAAGTCAATAAATACGTCTGAAGCCTGATGCAGTTTGATTGCCCCAAAAAATCAGCGTGCAAGAAAAGGGAAGCAAAGTGTTCCCCTGCAACACCTTAAAACCAGCCGTGCAATTGATTGGAAGCCCTTGGCTAAAAAACAAAACAGAAAGAAATTTAGCTGGCCGGAGCATTCAGGCCAGCATTTAAATTATTACTACATTATGGCAAAAAGTAAAAACAAAAAATATCTTAGCTTATATGATCAGCTTCGCCTACAGCAAAAAAAAAAAAAAAAATCTATCCACAGCTGGTCACCCTTCGCAGCCCCATCAATTTCACAGAGCAAAGGACAGAAAGCAGATTTAAAAAAGAATATGCCTCCCATCGGACCAACCAGCTTCGAAATGCAAAACAAGCTTTTGCACTGTGATGGTTTCTTCCCTCCTGGTAACAAAGAACAGCTTCTCTTATGACTCAAGAGGGAATCAACCCCTGGGAAACAGCTAAGAAAAGAGGACCAAGGTGGGACTCCAACTCATTGTCCTCTGGTGATTGGGCCAAAGTCACCTAGTTGGCTTTCATGGAACTCACTGTCTCCTGGTGATTGGCCCAAAGTCACTCAATTGGCTTTCATGCCTAAGGCGGGATTAGAACTCACAGTCTCCTGGTTTCTAGTCTGGTGATTTACCATGACAAAACTTACCCCCAACAAATAGATAAAAGTCTTTCTGTTAAACATTTGCTACTAACTTATAATGGGAAGACTTTTTTCTCATAAGTATCTTTATTCTGCATGTCCAGAGCACCAGAATTCCAACACACCGAGGACAAACTGTCCAACACAGTTTTCTTATGCATGAGCAAAAAGCATTTCTGTCTCACTGACTTCTCTGTTCCCTTTTTAAATCTAGCAGCAGGACTCTCTGCTCTTGAAAAGGACTTAAAAGAAACCAAAAGGGCGCTGAAAGGAAGATTTAAAAACATTTCAGATTCTTCAGTTAGTACACATGATTATCTGACTGATACTGTATAAACATTCATATTTTAATATACGCATCAAAGTTTATTTATTTTACTTACAAAGTAAATAAACCAAGTAACAGATGGTCTTCTAAGTTCCCAAACAGTTATGGCAGCCTTTCTCAATTTGGGAATGTCCAGCTTGACTTCAGCTCTCACCAACCCATGATCTGGTGGCCTATTTTATTGCCCATGGATGAGATGAGTTGAGATGGGATGAGGGAGGAAGGAAGGAAGGAAAAGAGAGAGGAAGAGAGGGAGGAAAAGAGGAAGGAAAAAGGGAAGGAGGGAGGGAGGAGGAGGAAGGGAGGAATGAAGGAAAAGAGGAAGGAAAAAGGAAGGGAAGGAGGGAGGAAAAGAGGGAGGAAGGAATGAAGGAAAGAAGGGAGGGCGGAGGAGGAAGAGGAGGACGGCTACACTCCCATCATTTCAATAAGTTCCTGTTCCTGCTGGATGTGTGGCATTCTGTTTTCAACAGAATCTTTCAAATCTATTCTTCAGCCCCAGTCAGACAGAAAAGCATCGGGAGGACGACGAAGACACAAACATTCTAAAATAAAACCAGAAGCAGCAGGCAAAGAGCCCGATAGCTGCGATACAACACAACACAAGGAGCGGGATTCCAAACCTGTCACGCCAACGGCCTTAACCCCAAACAGATGCAACCCCAGTTATATTAGCTGACGATGAAGGAAAACTCCCCGTCTGATAGCTCAACGGACAAGGTAGGACCACCCAACCATCAGGGTGCAAAACAAAATCAGACGCCTGCGCTTTATTCACACACATCCAAATCCCCTCAACCCAACCGGACAACTGCCTCGCTTGCATCACAACATTTCCAACAGAGATTCACTGGCCCTTTCCCTTTAAGACGCCCCCAGGGGGTGGAGTTCAAGAAACTGTGGCTTCCTGGAAATGGTTGGGCAACTGTCTACCGATGTTTTGTCTTTAACACGTTTACCGTGTTCCTCTAAACCAGGGGTCCTCAACCTTTTGGCAACAGGGACCAGTTTTGTGGAAGACAATTTTTCCACGGGTTGGGGGCAGGTGGGTGGGTATGGGTTTGTTATTAGAGGAAGTGTGTGCAAACTGGATCGCGCACCTATGCAGTTTTGTACACCCGTCGCTATCTCCAGGTGTGAGACCATGTTTCTTACCATATTTCCCTGAAAGTAAGACCGGGTCTTATGTTAATTTTTGCTCCATAAGATGCATTAGGGCTTATTTTCAGGGAAATACGGTTCCAAATGCGTCTGTTGGGTTGATAATCTTAACTGGGGCTTATTTTCAGGGTAGGGCTTTTACTACGAGCATCCTGAAAAATCATGCCAGATTTTCCAGTTGGGTCTTATTTTCAGGGAAACAGGGTAACAGCCCGCAGAGGGGGGATTGGGGACCCCTGCTCTAAAGATATTGCACATCTATTGCAAGTTAGAGGCATTATTTGGAATCGAAGGGAACAGTTCTTCCGGCCTCACGTTTAATTAAAAGGATATTCCATTTCTGCTAATGTAGACATTCAAGGTGGCACGCCACCATTGTTGCCCCAAACAAAATGCTGAAGATGACAATAAAACCAACACAATTAAAACCAACGAACTGTTCAAACCTTGGTGGAGAGTTTAGCATTTTCCTAAAAGCTGAGAACGTGGCTCCAAAGAACCTCTGCCCTGTATTAAACACCAGGGTGTCTGCTGATCTTAAGGGTCCAGGCAGTTTCTTAAATACTTAAAATATTTATCTCAGCCTTTTTCAATGTTCGGTGACCGTTTAAATAATAATAATAATAGAATAGATAATAGAATTCTTTATTGGCCAAGTGGGATTGGACACACAAGGAATTTGTCTTCGATGCAAAAGCTCTCACTATACATAAAAATACATTCATCATGAATTGTAAGATACAACAATTGTAAGATACAACAATTAGTGTTAGTCATAGGATACTAAATGAGCAATCAAAATCATACTAGGAAACTAAATAAAGCAATATAAATTGTAAAGATACAAGCAACAAGGTTATAGTGTTTTCTTTTTATTGTCTAACTTTGTGTGTAAAAATAGTTAGAAAATTTAAAAAAAAATACTCTGTAAACAAGCCACCGAAAGTAGAAAACGGGGGAATAAATATTTTAAGTTTTTACATACAATGACAGAAGAACTCCAGTAGGGAAGCAGAGGTTTCACAGTTGAAAGGACAGAATAGCATTCTCCTATAATGGGAACCAATTAATTTTTTTTGGTAATAGCATAGTTCTTGTGTGTGAAAGCAGCCTTATGCAATCAAGAATCATATTGGATAGAATTAGAAATTCCTGCCAATGTGACAGTTTTATTATATTCCATCTAGAAGATACTGGGAAAGAATATCCCAGAGGCTTAAATTTACATTATTTATTTATTTAGTTTTTTTTATCCCGCCTTTATTACTTTATAAATAACTCAAGGCAGCAAACATATCTAATACTTCCTTCCTCTTCCTTTTCCCCCCAAAACAATAAGCAATAATAGGTGGATTAGGCTGAGAGTGAGAGAGAGAGACTGGCTCAAAGTCACACACCTGGCTTTGATGCCAAAGGCAGAACTCAGTTTCCTAGTGAATGGCCTAAAGTCGCCCAAGTGGCTTTCATATCTAAGATAGGACTAGAACTCACCATCTCCTGGTGGTTGGCCCAAAGATGCCCAGAAGACATTTGTGCTTAAGGTGGGATTTCAACTCATGGTCCCCAGGTGATTGGCCCAAAGTCATTCATCCAGCTTTCATGTCTAAGATGGGACTAAAACTCACCGTCTTCTGGTAATTGGCCCAAAGTCACCTAGCTAGTTTTCATGCCTAAAATGGGACTAGAACTCATCATCTCCTGGTTTTTAGAACAATACTTTAACCATTAACCCTAATTGGCTCTCCACATGGTACTAGTTTTTTTAGGGGCAGTGCAAACTTTACTCCTAATACTCCTTTTTATGCTGAAGGCCACTAACAATCAGAATAATCAAGAAATCTATCTGCTGAAATGACCAGCTAGACGCTGTCGAGAGAGAAAGGGACTGAGTCCTAAAAACTGCAGGAAGAACAATATAACAAACAAGAACGGTGTTTCTCAACCACCATGGCTTCAAGATGGGTAGACTTCAACTCCCAGCATTCCCCAACTAGCTTTTAAAGAAGCCCACCCATCGTAAAGCTGCAAAGTGTTGGAGAAGGATGTGGCAGAACCTGTGGTGGAGTTAAAAGAGGAATCAGCCAAGAATCTGTATGTAAGCCACAAACAGAATACTGTAAATCCAACCACCCTTGAATTCCATTAATCCTTATCTATCACCAAAATAGTGCTAAGATTGAGAAAATCCCTGTGCATAGGCACAAATGGCAAATCAATCAGTTTAACTGCATCATCATGTGTAGATCTGATCTTTCACTATTGACACCAAGGTTAAGAAACAGAAAGAATCAGAGATGGAAACACTAAACAAAGCAAGAAAACAATGACAGATTTACCTATTTTAATAAATCGGCAAGGGAACATCTGCTCATCAATTTTATGCTTCAAAGTAAATGTTTCTTTGTTATAGTCATTCTTTAAGCCACTGTAAAGAAAAAAACAAAACATGAAGGGTTATTCAAGGTGACCTAGAATTTGAAGTGAATTAGTAGATAGGCCTTATATATACGATAAGCTGGCAGCTATGAAAGGCCATTAAGGGTTAGAAAGCTGTCACCAATAATCCTGACTAGGCAAATGTCTTTTCTGTTCATCATTTTTCCTACATTTAAGTTAGAATGTCAGGTCTGAACATTTTGGAGAGTCAATATATCAAAAATCAATCTGGATACTTAAAGATTTAATTTGGAAATTGATTGATCAATTTGGAAACATTTTTCAATCTCTATCTAAAATAATTCTATGGTACTTTGAAAATGCACAACAGTACCTATAAATAGAAAGGTAACAGAGCAACAAAGATGATAAGGGGACTGGAGGCTAAAACATATAGAGAACAGTTACTGGAACTGGGTATGCTGAGTGTAATGAAAAAAAAGGACCAGGGGAGACATGATAGCAGTCTTCCAATATCTCAGGGGCTGCCACAAAGAAGAGGGAGTCAAGCTATTCTCCAAGCACCTGAAGGCAAGACAAGAAGCAATGGATGGAAACTAATCAAGGAGAGAAACAACTTAGAACTAAGGAGAAATTTCCTGAAAGTTAGAACAATTAATCAATGGAACAACATGCCACCAGAAATTGTAAATGCTCCAACACTGGAAGTTTTAAAGAAGAGATTGGATATCCATTTGTCTAAAATGCAGGTTTCCTGCTTGAGCAAGGGGTTGGACTATTGGAAGAACTCTAAGGTCCCTTCCAAATCTGTTATTCTATTTCTCTCCCTGTTCTAGAAATATTTCAGTTTTCTTACGCAAAAGCCCATCATCAACCTTGGGATGTTCACGAATTATCTAAAAGCCAAACAGCAAAACAAAAATCTTGGTTTACGGTCCCTATTGATAATGGTACAGGTATTCCTTTGACTTACAACCACAATAGAACTCAAACTTTCCACTGCTAAACGAGACAGTTATTAAGTGAGGTTCGCCTCATTTTACAAATCCATCTTTCCACAGAGAAGTGAATCACTGCAGTTGTTAAGTCAGCGACATGGTTGTTAAGTGAATCTGGCTTCCCTGTTAACTTTGCTTGTCAGTGCCGTTGTTACTCCAAATGGCCACTAAACGAACAACTACCTGTATTAGGTCCACCAAGGCCATGTTAAAAAAAGGAAAACATAAACCATACCAAAAGAGGCAAAAGAGATTTCCCCCCCTAAAATGTTAAAACCAGGCTTTCAGCTTTCTTAGACTTATTATGATAGGCACCCAAAGACATGGAAACAACAATCCTACCTTGATAAAAGATCAGTCATATTTTCTTCATTCATTCCACCAAAGACTTTAAATTTTTTTAAATTACAGACGTGAGTCTTTTCGTATTTTCCAAATGTGATGCTCTGAACTACAGACGGTCTTTCAAGTTTCAAAATCAAATACTAGAAGGGGGAAGAGAAGAAAACAGGTATGTGTATGTATATATATACATATACATATGCGTCTTGATCTTACTTTTGTCAGTTATCAATCCCAAAACATTCGTAACATTATAATGTATGTGTTTTAAATTTTGTGTATGCTGTATTGTGGATGAAGATTGATCTCTATATTATGTAGACTTTCACAAACAGAAAAACACATGATATCGACAGATAGTAGATCAATATAGATATAGAGATAAAGATAGATAGGTAGGTAGGTAGGTAGATAGATAGATAGATAGATAGATAGATAGATAAGGTAGAATAAAAAATAAGAAACAAGCCCAACGTATAGTACTTTGACAGGGCCAGATGCTTGAATATAAGCCTATGGCAACTTAAAAATCTGTCAGGTGAAATTTTCTTCCACTTAAAACATTCAGTTTCCTTAAAACATTCAGTTTCATTCAGTTACAATGCCTCACATTGTAAGGCGCTGATTTCTTGTGGTTTTATTGTTATTTATTGCATGGGTTTGTTGCTGTGTTTCATTAACTGAACATGTAATTGTTTAATGTTGGGTTGCAAATTACTGTGGGTTGGCTTGACAGGACTATGGGGGCAGAAATATGATAATACAGTAAAGACTCGAAGTACTTTAAAAAAAAAAAAAGTCTGCATAAGGACTCAGCATAAATTGCAAGATGAAATATTGGGGCCAGATTAATATTTTAATATAGAAGACTCTTAAAATCCCCATTAACTTTGCTTGGTGGAAGGTCGCAAAAGGGGATCACATGACCCCCAGGACACTGCAACCATATAAACTGGGACCAATTGCCAAACATCTGAATTTTCACTTTGGGATTGCTGCAATGGTCATAAGTGTAAAAAACTTAGAACTTAGTCTAACTTTAGTGTCACTTCAAATGTACACTAATCGTCATACATTAAAACGGAATCTCGGCGCATACAGGTCTCAAAAGGTCACCACCTCTAATATACAATACATGAACACACGACAAAATAAATAAATGCCGTGTTTCCCCCAAAATAAGACCCTGTCTTATATATATTGGCCACCAAAAAAGGCACCAGATCTCATTTTTGGCAGATGTCATCCACTGACTAACCTCAATTGTGTGCGTTGCCCCCGGCCTCCTTTTCGCTGTCAGAGGCCTTCAGGAACATCTTCTGCAGCCGGCAAAGCTTTCCTGAAGGCCTCTGCAGCCGATAACAGAGCTCCGGATCGATCCAGAACTTTGTTATCAGCTTCAGAGACCTTCAGGAAAGCCTTGCCAGCCTTGCCAGCTGCAGAAGAAATGGGCCAGCAAGGCAGGTGTCGAGGTGGGCAAGGCCTGGCTACAACTGCAAGTAGCAGGCAACTCCACCACCATTCCATCCCTACCCGAGTTTAATTTTTATCTGTGCACTCTGGAGTGGGCGGGATCTTAATTAGGGCTTATTTTGGGGGGTAGGGCTTATATTGGGCGCACGTGTAAAATCAAGTGAGGACTTACTTTCAAGGTAGGTCGTATTTTTGGGAAAACAGGGTAAATATGCCCACATATATATGACACAGAGTCTAGTTTTTTTTAAAAAAAACAAAAAACAATAAGTAACATTGTTCAGTTCTGTTGTAACTTCGGTCACTAAATGAATAGTTGTAAGTTGAAGACTATCTGTAGGTTGACAACCTGTAGATAAAATATTTTGTCTTCAGCCACCTGTGCTCCTATTACAGGGGTGTCAAACTCAAGGCCCACAAACCGGATCCGGTCCATGAGACCTTATTATCTTTCTACTGTTTTGCTTATTAATATTTGGATGGCATAAAGCAGAGACAGATCGACTCCACAAAACATCCATACAAAGCCTTTTTTATTGGTTCATCAGGCATCCTGTCAACTCACATTTATGACGAGGTTCTTCTTAATGTCCAATCCTTTGCATATCTGAATTGTGATGTAGAAAGATAATAAGGTGTCAACCCCATGATGATAGAAGCAGCTGCATGGTAATAGATTCAGGCAAGAGTGAGGGAGCCTCCCCCAACCCAACAAGGGTCAATTTAATTACCAATCAGGATTACAGAGGTGGCCACATGACATGGACTACATTTCCCAGGATACCTTAACTACATTTACCATGATGCATTCCCTTAAGGGGACAGCTCACAATTCCTAACTAACTATCCCAAATCCCATTAACTCTAAACTGTCTGGACAGCACAGTCAGATCTGGCCCACGTGGACGTCCTTGAAAACGCAAGGGGCCGGCCTGCATCATTTCGTCCCAGTCTACCCAATGCAAAAAGGAAACATGTGAGCAGTTTGGGGAGTGGCCTCAAGATGACCACGCCTGCCACCAGCTGGCCACGCCCACCCAATCAGCCACACCCGGTGAGTGGCGTATAGCTGGCCATGCCCACCCGACACCCTGAGGTCAACCACAGCCCTGATACAGCCCTCAAATGAAACCCCTCTGCCCTATTAGTGTGCAGCCCGACAATTATGCCCCAACTGTCCCATTAAAACAAAAACAAAAAAACATGAAATTCCTCGCTCTGGAAATTGACAGTTGCAAACCACCTGAAAATATCTACATGATCTACATTTTCTCGGGCTCTGGGCTGATAGGAGGGGGGAAAAATGCTCAATGCTTGTATTCTCAAGGCAATGCCAATACTTCATTATCACACTTCTAACTATTGCACGGAGCCCTTCCTGCCAAGAGGAACTATTAAAAGGCCATCTGGTAAACGCATGGAGGAAGCGCGGAACATGATGGTTATTTCCAGCTCAAATTTCAAGTTAGCAAAAGCATTTTTCCCCCTCCATCCTCCACCTCTGCCAAGAGGCTAGAATTTTGTGCATACTGGAGTGTGAGATTCCAGAGGGCAAAACAAGAAGTGAAGAAGGCAATAGACTTTTCCCTCTAAGGAATCCATCAGTTTAACACTGCTATACAACTAAAGAAATGGGATTATTTCCTGCTTTTATTCATTTATTATTGCTTCATTTATCATTTCATCACCTTTGTTTAACGACCCCAAAATCCTTTGTGGGGTGGAGTCTGGGCAACTCAATGGAGCTAGCAACGTGTTTACTGGCCGGATGCCCTTCCTGACGCCAATGCAGAGTTTTGTTCAGCTGATAACATTCTCATTGTGCCTAGAGAGAGGAATATCTGCCCCATAATCCCTTGCAGAGTGGAGTCTGGGCAACTGAATGGAGCTAGCAACGTGTTTACTGGCCGGATGCCCTTCCTGATGCCAATGCAGAGTTTTGTTCAGTAGATAACATTCTCATTGTGCCTAGAGAGAGGAATATCTGCCCCATAATCCCTTGCAGAGTGGAGTCTGGGCAACTGAATGGAGCTAGCAACGTGTTTACTGGCCGGATGCCCTTCCTGACGCCAATGCAGAGTTTTGTTCAGCTGATAACATTCTCATTGTGCCTAGAGAGAGGAATATCTGCCCCATAATCCCTTGCAGAGTGGAGTCTGGGCAACTGAATGGAGCTAGCAACGTGTTTACTGGCCGGATGCCCTTCCTGACGCCAATGCAGAGTTTTGTTCAGCTGATAACATTCTCATTGTGCCTAGAGAGAGGAATATCTGCCCCATAATCCCTTGCAGAGTGGAGTCTGGGCAACTGAATGGAGCTAGCAACGTGTTTACTGGCCGGATGCCCTTCCTGACGCCAATGCAGAGTTTTGTTCAGCTGATAACATTCTCATTGTGCCTAGAGAGAGGAATATCTGCCCCATAATCCCTTGCAGAGTGGAGTCTGGGCAACTGAATGGAGCTAGCAACGTGTTTACTGGCCGGATGCCCTTCCTGATGCCAATGCAGAGTTTTGTTCAGTAGATAACATTCTCGTTGTGCCCAGAGAGAGAAATATCTGCCTCTACCTAGGATTGAACTCACAGCCTCCCGATTGTGAGGCGAAAGTTCCACCACTAGCCCAAAGCACCACTCTGCTTCATTTATCATTTATTATTCATTTATCATTGTACATTGATAGTCCTCAACTTACAACCACAGCCAAGCCCAAAATTCCCATTGCTAAGCGAGACGCCGAAGTGAGTTTTGGGCCATTTCACCATCTTTCTTGCCACAGTTGTTAAGTGAATTTGGACTTTTTTGCCCGTCAGAAAATCACAGAAGGGGATCACTGATCCTGAAACATAGCAACAGTCATAAATACGTGTCCAAATGTTTATCATGTGACTGTGGGGGGGGGAGGAGGAATGCTGTGACCATCGTTAAGTGTGAAAAACACTCAAAAGTCCCTTTGTCTACTACAGCTGTCACTTCAAATGGTCACTAAACGAGCTGAGAACTACCTGGACTGGGCACCCCTGGACTAAATGAAGCATAAATGAATTCAAACGCCACCTATTTCCTACCTGTTCAAATCACTCCATTTTAAAAGGGATGTAGGAAGCATTTAGGTTAAACAGGTAGAAGAACCACTAAAAGCCACACAGGTTTGTTCCTGCTGTTGTTGTTGAGTTTGCCATTAACCATCCAACCAAAGGAAAAAAAAAAAACGGGGGCGTGTATGTGAAAAGCACACTGCAGGTTATTTTTAAGGAGGTACGAAGAGGCGCTGAGAGGGAACTTCAATTATTCCAATTATTATTCTCAAGAAAGCAGCCGGCTGAGCAAGTCCTTCCAGGAAATTCCTGACCTGCCTTATTTTCTTTCTCCTTCGCTTAGAATAAGAACTCATAAGAGAAACAGAAAACTTCTGTGATTTCATGCTAACCAAGAGGGAAGTCTTAATTAAAGGAATGGAAATGGCAGGAAGAAGGGGAGGTGGGATAAAAGATGAGTTCTAGCCTTGCCTTAGGCATGAAGGCCGGTTGGGTGACTTTGGGCCAATCCGAAAGAGACTGTGAGTTCCAGTTCCGCCTTAGGCATGAAAGCCAACTGGGTGACTTTGAGCCAATTCCCAGGAGATGGTGAGTTCTAGTTCTGCCTTAGGCATCAAAGCTGGCTGGATGACCTTGGGCCAAACACCAGGAGATGGTGAGTTCTAGTCCTGCCTTAGGCATGAAAGCTGGCTGGATGACTTTGGGCCAATCACCAGGAGATGGTGAGTTCTAGTCCCGCCTTAGGCATCAAAGCTGGCTGGATGTCCTTGGGCCGATCACCAGGAGACAGTGAGTTCTAGTTCTGCCTTAGGCATGGAGGCCGGCTGGGTGACTTTGGGCCAATCCTCAGGAGACGGTGAGTTCTGTTTCTTCCCTAGGCATGAAGACCAGCTGGGTGACTTTGGGATAATCCCCAGGAGACAGTGAGTTCTAGTTCTGCCTTAGGCATGGAGGCCGGCTGGGTGACTTTGGGATAATCCCCAGGAGATAGTGAGTTCTAGTTCTGCCTTAGGCATGAAGGCTGTCTGATCGACTTTGGGCCAATCCTCAGGAGATGGCGAGTTCTAGTCCTGTCTTAGACATCAAAGCTGGCTGGATGTCCTTAGACCGATCACCAGGAGACAGAGAGTTCTAGTCCTGTTTTAGGCCTGAAAACTGACTGGGTGACTCTGAGCCAATCACCAGGAGACGGCGAGTTCCAGTCCTGTCTTAGGCATGAAAAGAGGCTGGGTGACCTTGGGTTAGTCATGCTCTCTCAGCCCAACCAACTTCAGAGGGTTGTCATGGCAAAAATAGGAAGAGCAAATGTGTCAGATATATAGGTGAAGGTGAGATACAAAAATGCAAAACCTTTAAGATACTGGACTACAGTAAGGACTACAGTTTTCAGAGTTATCATCGGCACAAGTGAAGTAAAGTTCTAGCTCTACTTCTGCCTTAGGCATGAAAGTCCATTTTGTGTGATGACCCAGAGCGTGGCACAAAGGCAACACAGTCAAATAAGCAAGAAGAGTCCCTTTATTATCTCCAACTTTGCCCCAATGTCCAGGTTACCTTCGATTGGAGAAAAACTCTCCCAGGAACAGCCTTTAATTGGAGAAAATTCAGTCCAAAACAAGATACATACAGACTGTAACTAAAAATCCAAACAAACCAAGCTGTAGTAATTAACTTGACAGGGAAGGAGAAGGAATTGCAGACTTGAAAGCACAGCAAAACTCACAGTTGGGAAGACACCAGGAACACAGAGAAGCCGTGATGATACCAGATAAATTCATGATTTACTCCCAACAGCTTCCTGCATGCAGCTTCTCTTTTTAAACAGTGTTCCCAGCTGCACCTAATGAAGGGAATCAGGGCCCTTTCCTCCCCCGTAAGCCAAGCAACTCAACCTTTCTCCGTTCCTCCCTACGTGCCCTAGGATGAAGAGGGGGTGGGCCTGGGTCTTTCTCTGAATTCCCTCTCCCTTGCTCTACCTCTCCCCTGCTCTGCCCAGCAGGACTTTGCCCTTCCCCAGTTTCTTCCACAACCAACAGAGTCACACTCCCACTCCCCGCCAGCTGTTCGGCCTCCCCCTCTGAATCAGATACCGACAGGGGCATGACACTTTGACTTTGGGCCAGTCCCTCTCTCTCAGCCCAATTCACCTTGCAGAATTGTGAAACTAGGCGGGGGGGAGATGTCTTTGATACATTTGCAGCCTTGAGTTACTTGTAAAAATAATACTGGCATGATAATAATATAAAAACACAAAACACAAAACCAAAAACAAACTTTTGGCTCACTGTTCTCAGAGAGAAAGATATCTATCCCATCAGGAAATTGTAAAGACCAGAATAAGCATGCAGAACTGAACAGACTGATAGCAGCACACTCCAAAGAATAATTGAATCATGTGGCAAATAGACATATATATGTATATATATATATGTTTTCTTAAGTTTTCGCGGGTACTTACATGTTTGGCATTCAGCTTTGTTCGGGTATTTTCCCACGTCATGGTAGTGGTGCTTTTAAAGTTGTAGCAACGTTTCAGCAGAATCTCATTTGCCATCATCAGGCTTCTGTATGGTGTTTGTCTGTGAGTCAGACGTTTACAGTGGTTTCAGATTTAAATTTGGGGCAGCCTATTGCTGTGTCAGAATGGTTTTTTCTACCTCCTGATTGGTTGAGTCTTGGTCTGTGTTTATTGGTCTTGGAGTTTGCTGTGTTCTGCTTCTAATATCTTCTGTCTGTTTTTTTTTTTGGGGGGGGGCTCTTTTTGTATCTTGATTGGCTGGCAACATTGTGTTACTTTATTGGAGGCCTTTAGTGCAGCTTGGCTTCGGGTAAGTGGACGGCTATCATTAGTTAGGAAGCTGGGTTTCATCTGGGTGCCTGGTTGGGTGTGTTTGAGCTGGAGGTATCAGGGGGGATCTGTTTGTACCCAGGTGTTTGCCTGGCTTGTGGTGTGGAGATTTTTTTGTTTGTGAGTGCAGGCTTCCAAATGATTGACAGCCTGGTGGAATCATCTCTTCTGTTCGTGCTTTCTGGTCTTTTTCAATCTCTATGGCTTCTCTGATGATTCTGTGGCTGGGATTTTCTATAGTGGCTAGGGTTTTGGTGCCATTGAAGTTGATGCTATGACCTGTGGCTTCCATGTGTTGGACTAGTGAGGAAGTGTGTTCCAGCTTTTTGACTGCATTTTTGTGTTCATCCAGGCGGGTGCTTATTCTTCTATTGGTCTGTCCAATGTATGTGGCCGGGCATGATGCACTGGGGACTTCGTATATGCCTTGGTTTTCCAGGTCAATTTTGTCTTTGGGGTTCCTGAGGATGGCTGCTATTTTTCTGTCTGTTTTGAAGGCAGTCTTGATGTGGTATCTGTATAGAATCTTACTAATTTTGTCTGTAGTGCCTCTTATGTAGGGCAGGACAGCTGTTCCATGGGTCTGTTCATGACCTGTGGCTTCCATGTCATAACATCAACTTCAATGGCACCAAAACCCTAGCCACCATAGAAAATCCCAGCCACAGAATCATCAGAGAAGCCATAGAAATTGAAAAAAGACCAGAAAGCATGAACAGAAGAGATGATTCCACCAGGCTGTCAATCATTTGGAAGCCTGCACTCACAAACAAAAAAATCTCCACACCACAAGCCAGGCAAACACCTGGGCACAAACAGATCCCCCCTGATACCTCCAGCTCAAACACACCCCAAACAGGCACCTAGATGAAACCCAGCTTCCTAACTAATGATAGCCGTCCATTTACCCAAAGCCAAGCTGCACTAAAGGCCTCCAATAAAGTAACACAATGTTGCCAGCCAATCAAGATACAAAAAGAGCCCCCCCCCAAAAAAAAAACAGACAGAAGATATCAGAAACACCAATCAAGCAGAACACAGCAAACTCCAAGACCAATAAACACAGACCAAGACTCTCAACCAATCAGGAGGTAGAAAAAACCATTCTGACACAGCAATAGGCTGCCCCAAATTTAAATCTGAAACCACTGTAAAAGTCTGACTCACAGACAAACACCATACAGAAGCCTGATGATGGCAGATGAGATTCTGCTGAAACGTTGCTACAACTTTAAAAGCACCACTATTATGACGTGGGAAAATACCCGAACAAAGCTGAATGCCAGACATGTAAGTACCCGTGAAAACTTAAGAAAAAAAATATATATATATATGTATGTATGTATGTATGTGTGTGTGTGTATCTATGTTTTCTTAAGTTTTCGTGGGTACTTACATGTATGGTATTCAGCTTTGTTCGGGTATTTTGCCACATCGTTATAGTTGTGCTACAACTTTAAAAGCACAACTATAATGATGTGGGAAAATACCCGAACAAAGTTGAATACTATATATGTATCTATATCTATATGTCTGTCTGCCTATCTATCTATTACTAGCTATTCCTTCTTTCAGAATCATGCGGAATGGGAGACTTGGACTAGGGTCTAGCAAACTTTAGACCATTCAATCACACATTAAAACCTGGAAATATTCTACTATAGATTATAAAAGGTTAAATCGGTGAAGACCATGAAAAAGATGAATTACTGCAAGTTATATTATGAATACTACCTGACAGATTAGTTGTGACTAGAAGGCCACCAAGTTCACTTACAACTATGTTTATTCTGTTGCTTAATCCCCTCTATTTTTTAAACGTTTCTGCTAAGAAAGATCCCAGTTATCCACATTCTCTCATGATATCAAGACGATATTTCAAAGTAATTTTGACTATTTTCAACTATCTAAATTAAGTTTTTGGACATCCATACCACTAGGGGCAGGCTACTGGGGATTTTCAGGGGTTCGGGAGAGCCCTAGCTAAGATTCAGTGCAGTTCGGAGAACCCACCCCCAAATCCACTCCTGGCTGGCCCCGCCCGCCCAGCCCCTCCCAGAAGTCCCCATGTGGCCCATTTTGAATGCAGGTAAATGCAGGGTGCGTGCAGAAGCTCGGGGAGGGCGAGAAATGGGCCTCCCGGAAGTTTGGGAAAGCTGGAAAGGGGCCCGTTTCTGGCTTCCAGAGAGCCTCCAGAGCCCAGGGAGGCCATTTTCGCCCTCCTGGAGGCTTGAGGAAAACCTCCGGAGCCTGGGAGGGCAAAAACACTACCTTCCTGCAGGTGCAGGAGGTCAACTAGGCCACGCCCACTATGGCCACACCCAGTGGGTAGAGAACCAGTTGCTAAAATTTTTGAAGCCGTATGTATGATAACCCTCAAGAGTTCTCCATGGAAAAAAAAAAAGAGTTATCCATGATACAGTTAAATGGTATTTACAAGTTTACTACCAAACTTAACGTACCGATTTCTAATTTATATCAACAGACAGGCCATACAATATACTATTGATTCGGATTGACTTTCTGTTGGCTCTGATTAGAATCTGACATAGAGGTGCCTTGAAAACTTACCTGTGGCGGGTAGTTGCTTTCTGAAGACCACCGTGAAGATTGATCGTTGGGCTTGTCCACTAAAATATTCCTAGAAATATAGAAAGAGACAGGTGTATAAATAGGAAAAGTTGGCCATATGTAATCGTTTTCTAAAATCCCATTTCAAGAAAGCCTAGCGGACTGCCTGTTCAGACCTGTCTGATGCTTTCTTTCACAGGAATAATGAAACAAGCTAGAAAATCTTCAGTGCAGTGTTCGGTCCAAATCAGGATTCAAATCCCCAACTTACAACCATTGGTTTAGTGGCCATTCAAAGTGACAACTGCACTCAAAAAAGGGACTTATGGCCATTTTTCACTCTTACGACTGAACATGTTTCCAACAAGCGCTGATGATTTGCAAAGGTTTTTCTTTCCAGTTACAATACCTGTTACAAGGTGATTTCTGGATGTTTTCGATCAGAGTAGATGTTAGTGCAAATGTTACCCACAATCCACAGATCTAGTGGATTTCCCGAAAATAGGACCTACCCTGAAAGTAAGTCCTGGCTTGATTTTACACGTGTGTCCAATATAAGTCCTACCCCCCAAAATAAGCCCTAATTAAGATCCTGCCCACCCCAGAGTGGACAGGTAAAAATTAAGCTAGGGTGGGGATGGGAATGGTGGAGCTGCCCTACGACTTACCTTTGGACAGGTGTAGCTAGGCCTGGCTCACCCCGACACCTGCCTTGCTTGGCCGGCAAGGCTTTCCTGAAGGCCTCTGTAGTTGAGAGCAAAGCTCTGGGTTGATCCAGAGCTCTGTTACTAGCTGCAGAGGCCTTCAGGAAAGCCTTGCTGGCTGCAGAAGAAGTTCTTGAAGGCCTCTGACAGCGAAAAGGAGACCGGGGGGGAGGGGGGGCGACGCGTGCAAGTGATTAGTCAGTGGATCTGGGTCCCAAGTATTTTTTTTTTTTGCAGGTCTGTTGTAACTTTGAACAGTCCATAAACGACTTGTTATAAGTAGAGGACCACTTGTGTTAAGTCCTGGATATTACAATTGCTAAGAAACCTCTGAAACAGCAAGAAGGAAACTTCCTTTTCTCTTCCAATCCATAGATTGCTCTGGGAAACTTACATCCTCCCGCTTAATCTTTCTTAAAATGTTTTAACAAGCGTACAATACACCGTGCCCACAAAAATATACAAAAATGATTCAACCAGAACACTGCAATTCCTGCTCCTTGAATCAGGGCTTAGAAATGGCAAAAGAAATGTGCTCCCCCCCCCCCTTCCATTTCGGCAAACACAGCTGAGGAAAAAGAAAAAAGAAGAAGAAAACAACCAGGGCTGCAATTTTTCTTACAACAAAAATGCTTGGAAAGGAGACAAGAAACTGAATGGGCCGAATAGAAAGGAGCAAATCTCGTCCTTTGAAAACCTTGAATGGCAGTGATCAGACGTAATCAATCAGAATAATTCTGCCGTTAGAAACCTTCCCCACACAAAAGAAATAAAAAAGCTTTCCAACAAGAGGGAATCTGATAGCGGCATATATTCAGAGTGTCCTATTTTTTGCAAAGCATTCATCCCGGTGGCTGGTTTCTCTTTATTTCACGTTGATGAGGTTTTGTGGGAATCAGCATTAATATTAGAAGGGTCTCTGCCCCTCCAGATGGGGCTGAACCATAAGGGACAGCAGATCCAGCTAGCCTGGCCAAGAGTCAATGGAGCTCAGCAACTTGTGAGGAACCAGCCCTCCCAACCCTGGTATAAAAGGAATAATCCAGGTCACATCTGGGACATCTGCATCGGCTTTGAGGACGAGAAAAAGGACCAGATTGGGGGAGCAGGGAAGGTGCTGGCCTAGAAACCAGGAGCCTGAGAGTTCTAGAGCCACTTTAGGAATAGAAAGCAGGCTGGGTGATTTTGGCCAGTCACCAGGAGTCTCTGAGTTCTAGTCCCTGGCAGCTAGTGGTCTGGCAGCTACGTGACTTTGGACTGATCACCAGGAGATGGGGACTTCTAGTCAGGGGTGGGATTCAAATTTTTAACAATCGGTTCTGTGGGCGTACCTTAGGTGGTGGGCATGGCTTGGTGATCATGTGACTGGGTGGACATGGCTTGGTGGTCATGTGACTGGCTGGGCGTGGGCAACTCAATATCACTCACAACGAGGCAGAAGGTAGCAACATGAGCCTCCCAGCTGACCAAATGAGGGCACAGGTAGTCCTCAGCATACAACCATTCGATTAGCGACTGTTTGAAGCTACAATGCCATGGGGGGGGGGAGGAAGTGACTTGTGACCATTTTTCACACAACCGTTGCAGCATTCCCACTGGTGACGTGATCAAAATTCAGCCACTCGGCAACTGGTTCATATGTATGACAGTGGCCTTGTCCAGGGGGCATGTGATCCCCTTCTGCGACCTTCCAACAAGCAAAGCCAGAGTTCCTTAACCACTGAGTTGCTAACTTTAACAATGGATGTGATTCGCTTAGCAACTGAGGCAAGAAAGGTCGTAAAAACAGGGGCAAAACTCAGCAACTGTCTCGTTTCGCAGCGGAAATTTGGAGCTGCGTTGTAGCTGCAGGCCGAGGGTTTACTTGTGCAACATTTGTCTCCCGACAGGTTATATGAAGAAAAAAAAATTGGATAAAGTTCAACGCTTCTTTTGAATCCCAGACTAAATCTCTCGCATCCCATTTTCCCAAAGGTAAACACCAGGTGAGCAATCAGTTGCAAAAGCTTGGAGTTCAAGTTCAAGTTCATTTCTGAGTCCACCACCCAAAGGGAAACTAATGACACAAGAGCCTCGTCCTGCCAATGTTTGCTCCTCTCGTCTCTCTTTCATGCATGTAGACATGCACTGTGCTCAAAGCTGAATGAGGTGCGTCGCCTCTAATCCCAAATTAAAAATATCCCAGGGGTGGCCAACCTTTTGGACCTCAGGGACCACCAAACTCATAATTTTAAATCCCGTGGACCAGAAACCCTGGGAAAATCCTCCCCCAAAAGTCTGCAAGAAAATCCCCCACCCCATTTTCCTACTGATCCATCATTCTTTATTTGGGATCAGGATACCGTCTCCAGCTCCGTTCTCAGGGAGCGAAAGAGAGACTTTTGGCTTCATGCAAGGAAAGCAGCAGAAGTCTTTCTTTCTCTCCCCCAAACTCCGCCAGAAATGAGTCTTTGGGAGACCTGTCACCCTGGTACAGCCTCTTGGAGCAGGAGGCCTTGCAGGGTCCCAAAGACTCATTTCTGGCGGAGTTTGGGGGAGAAAAAGAGACTTTTGCTGCTTTCCTTGCATGCAGCCAAAAGCAGGAGAAAGAAGCGGAAAGCAGCCCGGTGGCCAGGTCAGGCGTGTGGGGAAAGTTCCTCCCCCTCCACCCTTTCCCCCTTCCCCTTACTACCAATGCAAGCAATGCAAGCCTTGTGTTCCCGTGCAGCCTGGATTAATTGCTTTGGGGGTGACATTTCTCTGCGGGCCACCAAACTTTTCTCACAGACCACCAGTGGTCCCCGGCCCACTGGTGACAACCACTGGATTAGAACGCTCAATTACCCCCCCCCCACCCCGTTGCATTACTTGTTTGAAGTCCTTTCCTATTAACTGAGGCTGAGAATAGATTCAGGTTAGCTAAAATGTTTTTAAAATATGTCTAGAAAATGCTGGAAATGTAATTTTAAAAAACGGGCTCATTTTGGGCAAAAAGTTGGGCAAAAATACACAGGTGGCTAGAAAAGATAGTAGGGAAACATGTAGATTTTTTAAACCTGAACTGTTTTTATTAGCGATGATATCAGAAAAAAATTGATAAATATGTATTTAATATTGCATGGCTTAAGAGCAGCGAGGATTATCTTCACACCATCTTGGAAAAATGAAGCAACACCGCAAGATGAAGAGATAATAAAGATATTAGATTGTGCAGAAATGGACAGACTTACATTGAAAATGAAACAGAAAGAAGGCACAGAATATTATCAAACGTGGAACCTATTTTACCAATGGTTGGAAAAAAAGGGGTGGAGAGTAAGAATGGAACATGTATTGCTAAGCAAATTAAATACCCACACGTTTATTAAGCACTAAGAAATGTAATTAATAGAAAATATGTGTCAGGGCTCCAGTATTCACCCCCATTTAAATCATGAGCCTCTAGCCAGATCTTTCAAAGCTTAAAGATTTATTAGGAGTGAACATGTTGGCACTGCCTGGGTGCAGCCGACTCTGAGACACATCATTCATTCTCACCCTTGACCCTGGTTTTCCACCATCCCCTGGGTGTATCATAATGCATATCCTCCAATGGGACACGTCCATAGCCCAGAGTCATCAATCATGCTCTCCAGCTAGAATTTTGTGTGGCAAAAACTTCAGTCGCCTAGAAATTAGCTATGAAAACATTTAATGCAATACTTCCCCCTTTCCCTTTCTGCTGGCAACTCTAAAAAGACCAGAGAAATGTTTTATGAGTTGACAATATATATTTAAAAAAATAGATTCAGAAATACAGACAGGATTTCAGGATTTCAAGGTACAGCGACAATCGAGCCCGACATTTCTTAAGTGAGTTTTAGCCCGTTTTATGACCTTTCTTGCCACAGCTGTTAAGTGGATCAGTTAAGTTAGCAATGTGGTTGTTAAGTGAATCTGGCTTCCCTGTTGACTTTGCTTGTCAGAAGCAAAGTCTTTGCTTGACCCCGGGATGCTGCAACGGTCAGTTGCCAAGCGGCTGAATTTTAATCACGTGACCATGGAGATGGCAACCGTCATAAGTGTGAAAAATGGGCGTAAGTCCCTTTTTTACAGTGCTGTTGTAACTTGGAAATGAACTGTTGGCATGTCAAAGACTACCTATACTTGCTCGAAGTCCTTTCTTATTAACCGAGACGGAGAACAGATTC
Source organism: Hydrophis major (assembly GCA_033807585.1). NCBI lineage: Eukaryota > Metazoa > Chordata > Lepidosauria > Squamata > Elapidae > Hydrophis > Hydrophis major. The sequence goes on along the minus strand of CM066331.1, from coordinate 210,031,912 downwards.
AGAAATATTCGTGAGGGAAACTAATTTAGATCCTTCAGCTCATGCACTCAAATAACCTCATGGCTTGCACACATTCACTCCTGCCATAATGTGATTCACTTGTTTCCCACGTAATGAACCTCCTTGTCATTGTAATTTATGTGAACCGAGCCCAGCTCTTAAATGACTCACTTCCCCAAATGCTCAAACAGGCACTGGACAATCAAAGTCTTGGATTTCTTGATAGTAATTCAATTACCAATTGGAAGGTAAAATTTCCGACTTCTGTCCTGAGCTGTGCACCACATAATGTGTTCTAAATCTCTCCAGTTAAATACCATGTTTCCCTGAAAACAAGACCCTGTCTCACTATTTTTTTTTTTGCCACCAAAAAATGTACCAGGTCTTACTTTCGGGGGATGTCATCCACTGACTAACCTCACTTGTACTCATCGCCCCTGGCCTCCTTTTCGCTGTCAGAGGCTTTCAGGAATTTCTTCCCCTGTGGCCAGCAAGGCTTTCCTGAAGGCCTCTGCAACTGATAATGGGAGCTCTGGATCGATCCAGAGCTTTGTTCTCAACTACACAAGCCTTCAAGGAAAGCCTTGCTGGCTGCAGAAATGGCCAAGCAAGGCAGGTGTCGGGGTGAGTGAGGCCTAGCTACACCTGTCCAAAGGTAAGTAGTATGGCAGCTCCACTATTCCCATCCCCACCTTAGCTTAATTTTTACCCATCTATTCTGGAGTGGGTGGGATCTTAATTAGGGCTTATTTTGAGGGGTAGGGCTTATATTGGGCACACAGATAAAAATCAAGCTAGGATTTACTTTCAAGGTAGGTTGTATTTTTTGGGAATGAACAATGTTGTGAGTCCTTGGTATTCCAGCAGTTTAATACCTCCCTACTTATCAACTTAATTTCAAAACTTTTATAATTTTGCAACCTGCTTGCAAGAAAGAACCCAAGCGAGCTGTCAGACGAGGAGAGCTGAACTCATGGGTAGCATCACTTTGCGATGAACGAGGCCATACATTCAGTTTTTCAGCTATTAAGATTGTTGGCCAAGAAGAGACAAAAACAGCCAGGGAAAATTATTTCCGCCTGGGAAACAGACTCCTTGTCACTCAACAGGAGTGCTGATTTACCACCAGCTTATCAAGTAAGGAAACAACAGCCAATCGCCAGCCATCAACATACCAATCCATCAATAGGAAGGCACCACATAAATACGGCACACAGAATAGCCAAAGCACATGTTCGGGTAGAGAGAAGTTCCCCAAGGATAGGTTCCAGGCGTGAAAATGCCACTCTATGCTGCCTTGGCAAGACCACGCTTGGAATAGCGCATCCAGTTTTGGTTGTCCCATTGTAAAAAAAGATGTTGAGACTCTAGAAAGAGTGCAGAGAAGAGCAACAAGGATGATTAGAGGAATAATGATAAGGACTGGGAGGACAACATGATATGATAGCAGTCTTCCATGGTGGCACAGCGGTTAGAATGCAGTATTGCAGGCTAAATCTGCTGACTGCAGGCTGCCAGCAGTTTGGCAGTTCAATTCTGACTCAAGGTTGACTCAGCCATCCATCCTTCCGAGGTCGGTAAAATGGGGACCCAGATTGTTGAGGGCAAGAGGCTGACTCTATAAACAGCTTAGAGAGGGCATCGTGTAAAGCACTATGAAGCAGTATACAAGTCTAAGGGCTATTGCTATTTGAGGAGCTTGCACAAAGAAGAGGGGGTCAAGCTATTCTCCAAAGCATCTGAAGGCAGGACAAGAAGCAATGGGTAGAAACTAACCCAGGAGAGAAGCTAAGGAGGAATTTCCTGAGAGTGAGAACAATTAATCAGGGGAACGACTTGCCTCCAGAAGTTGTGGGTGCTTCAAGACTAGAGGTTTTTAAGAGGAGACTGGACAGCCATTTGTCTGAAAAGGTATAGAGTTCCCTGCCTGAGCAGGGGGATGGACTAGAACAGCGGTCACCAACTGGTGGGCCGTGGCAAAATTTTGGTGGCCGCAGAGAAATCTCACCCGCAGAGCACCCTCACAAAGCAATTAATCCAGGCTGCGCAGAAACACAAGGCTGCGCTGCCCACATGGCCCACGGGAACCCTCCCCGCTCACTCACTCCTTACCTGGCAAACTTGTCTGCTAAGTTGCTATTTTTTCTTTTTCCGACCATCATCGGTTCTGCTGTGCTGGGAGATTTAGCTTAGCTAGGAAGCAGGAAATGGTTGGATTCCTTGCTTTCTAGCTAGTCTTTACATCTTCAGCTCAGCACAGCCCAACCTCCCTTTGGAATGAAGATTTGCTTGCAAGCAAATTCAGGGCAGGCTCAAGGCAAGCAAATTTGAGAGACTGAGCTAGTCGATGGCAGATAGATAGATCACTGGATGATTCTGTGAGCACCTCAATCTGCCTGCTTTGCCTGATTTTGGATAAAAGTTGCTTTTTTAACAAAAAGATTCAATATTGACATACATGGTGTGTTGTGAGTTAATTTTGTGAGTTTGCTTGCAAGCAAAATTTGTGTGACAGACTGAGCTAGCCAATGGCAGATAGATTTCTGAATGAATCTGTGATTCTGTGAGCAACTCAATCTGCCTGCTTTGCCTGATTTTGGGTAGAAGTTGCTCTTTTTATATAAAACATTCAATATTTATATAAATATAATATTTACATACAAGCCATGCCCAGCCAGTCACATGACCACCAAGCCACACCCACAAATTAGGCCACACCCACAGAACCGGTTAGTGGTCCCTGGGATCTAAAATTATGAGTTTGGTGGTCCCTGAGGTCCAGAAGGTTGGCAATCCATGGACTAGAAGACCTCTAAGGTCCCTCCCAACTGTCACTCTGTTATGTAATCCAAGTTTCCTCCTACAAAAACAAGTGATACAAGCACTGCAAAATCCTGCATTTCTCTTTATCCCTGCCTACATCCGACTTTGTCTTCATCTGCTTTCAACTATTTCCTGCTTCCTCATAAACATATAAACATATCAGCCTTTAACTTTATACACTTCTTGCTGTCTTTGGATTCAAACAGCACTTTAGGTTAAAGTAAGCCTATGCTTAAGAAAGCTGTGGGAATCCAGCCACCTTCTGAGCTTGTTGTAAGAACCTTCAATTGGCCATACTTGTATTTTTATTTAAGCTGAGTTTAGGGTTCAGAGTGTTATAATTCAGTAATAAACATCTCTTGCTTTTTTTTTCCCCTTCATTGTGTGAGCCTTAATTTTCACCTCCAACACAACTGCTTTTCTGGAGGAGGAGGAGGAGGAGGCTAGAAAGCAAAAGATATGGCATTCTAGTCCCTCTTTGGATATGAAAGCCGGTTGGGTGACTTTGGGCCAATCACCAGGAGACGGTGAGTTCTAGTCAAACCTTAGGCATGAAAGACTGCTGGGTGACTTTGGGCCAATCACCAGGAGACTGTGAGTTCTAGTCCCACCTTGGGCATGAAAGACTGCTGGGTGACTTTGGGCCAGTTCCTCTCTCTCAGTTCAACCCACCTCAAAGGGCTGTTGTTAAACAAGAGAAGATGTATTTAATATCTTGGCCACCTTGAGTCCTTTGTAAAAATAATAAAGGTTGGATAGAAATAAACAATAAAATAAAATAAAACTGGAGGGTGAAATGGTATCAAATCTTCTAGGAAACCATTTACAGAAGGAATTATCTACAGAAAGATTTAAGTTTCTAACCATGAAAGGATTCTCCCTTTGCTTATCTCTCTGTGGTTAGAAACCGGATGTTTCCCTCACAGTATCTTGCAGGAAAATGTAAAAACAAAAACAAGCAACCTCAAGTTTTACAAATTACTGGCTGTCAGCAAAGTATAAAGCAACTTCTTTACAAACAAAAAAATAACGAATGTTAACACTAAAAATAAAAAAAAACAGGTTTGCAACTATTTCAACTGTCATACACCGATGCTGAGAAGGCAAAGATGTATAGTGGATATCATAGGGAAAAGATGGACATAAATGGAATAATTAGGCAATTTTTAATACTCATAGCTTTCTTATACTCCATCTGATTCTTACATCCCCCCATTAATTTCCAGATCATCTTTGACTTGCATTGATTCATTTACCGACCAAAGATACGACAGCACTGAAAATAGTGACTTATGAGCAAAGCGTTGCTGCATCCCCATAGTCATGCGATCCAAAATATTGCACGCTTAGCAACCAGCATGGATTTACAGTACAAAGGCAGTCCTCAACCTACGATCCACAATTGAGCCCGGCGTTTGTGTCGTGAAGTGAGGTATTTGTTAAGTGCCTTTGCTCTGTTTTAAGACTTTCGTCGCTTAATATTGCTTAAGTGAATCGATGCAGTTCTTATATTAGTAACACGGTCATTAAGCGAGTCGGGCTTCCCTGTTGATTTTCCCTTTTCAGAAGGTCCCAAAAGGGGATGTGACTCTGGGACACTGCAAATCGTCGTAAAGGTGAGTCAGTTGTCAAGCATCCGAATGTAAAACACGTGATCATGGAGAAGCCGCAACAGTCGTAAGTGTGAAAAGGGGTTGTAAGTCCCTTTTTTTCAGTGCCTTTGTAACTTTGAGTAGTGTCTAAATGAACTGTTATAAGACGAGGACTATCTGTATTTGCAGCACCCAGTGTCCCATGATTGGCATTTGAGGCCTTCTACGCCAGCTTTCAACCTGTTTAAGCCAAAGGGAACAGCTGGATTCACTTAATGACTGTGATTCACTTAATGACTGCAGTGATTCACTTAACGGCTACAGTGATTCACTTAATGGCTACAGTGATTCACTTAACAGTGGCAAAAAAATGATAAAATTGAGCATGACTTCTAACAACCTCCTTGCATAGCAACGGAAATTCTAGTCCCCAGTTGTGGCCGTAAGTCAAGGACTACTTTCATTTAGCAGCAGCAACTTTCCCCTCCCAAAAGTTCTTTGCAAGGTCCTGTTTTCCTCCTATTCCAGGCAGACACCTTCAAAACTTTCATGCCTCCTTGCAATTTTCATTAAAATCTCATTTCAATGTATGCCGACTAGCGTCCATTCAAAGTGACACTAAAGTTATTCTAAGTCTAATTTTTCATACTCTCAGTTCTCAATATGTACCTTGTTGTCCTCAGTTTACATCACACCATTGTGCCTTTTCCTCTTGTCTAAATTTAAAGAGATCTTAGAGATCTTTTTGAGAGAAAAGCTTGGAAGAAATTAGACGGCCTTTACACAAAGAAAGATCTTTGGTTGGGGGAAAAATGCACAGCCTCCAAAATTCTGGTGCCATTATAAAAGTTAGCTGGCTGCTTTTGAAAACAACAGCCAGGATCGCAGTAGAACTTTCCTCAAGACAAAGATGTTGAGACTTTGGGAAAAAGTGCAAAGAAGAGGAACAGGCCTGGAAATCAAAACACATGATGAATTTTCAGGAATTGGGTTTGGCCAGTCCAGAAAAAAGAAGGACTAGAGGGGACATGATAGCAGTCTTCCAAGTATTTGAGGGGCTGCCACAAAGAGGAAAGGGTCAACTTATTTTCCAAACCTCCAGAAGGCAGGACAAAAAGCAATGGTTGCAAATTAATCAAGGAGAGAAGCAATCTGGAATTAAGGAGAAACTTCCTCACAGTGAGGACAATGAACCAGTGGAACAGCTTGCCACCAGAAGTTGTGGGTGCTTCATCACTAGAGCTTTTTAAGAAGAGATTGGACAACCATTTGTCTGAAATAGTATAGGGTCTCCTGCTTGAGCAGGGGGCTGGACTAGAAGACCTCCAAGGTCCCTTCCAGCTCTCTTCTGATTCTGATGCACATGAATTTGGGGAAACTGGGAGACAGTGGAGGATGGGGCGAAGGGGAGGGGGGTTGGACTACCATGGAAGACCTCCAAGATCCCTTCCTACTCTATTCTGTAAAACAAAACAAAACAAAAGTTCTGAAGAACCAGGTTGGAGACCGATGGTCTAAGGTGGCCTCTTGGAATCAAGCAATAATGGGGTGTCTAGCTCTGCTCAAAGGCTCTAATTGCTGGGAAAGGTAGAAGGAGGAAGGAGGAGGAGGAGAGATAGATGAAGAAGTGGAAGAAGATGTAGAAGAGGAAGAAGTAGAGGAAAAAGGATGAAGAAGAGGAAGAGGAGGAAAAAGATGAGGATGAAGAGGAAGAAAAGGAGGAAGAAGAGGAGGAAAAAAGAAGATGAAGAGGAAAAAGAAAAGGAAGAAAAGGAGGGAAAAGAGGATGAAGAGGAAGAGAAAGAGGAAAAAAGAAGAGAAAAGAGGAGGAAAAAGATGAGGAAGAAGAGGAAAAAGATGAGGCTGAAGAAGACAAAGAGGAGGAGGAAGGGAAAGAGGAAGAAGAGAAAGAGGAGGAAAAGAGGAGGAGGAGGAAAAAAGAGGAAGAGGAAAAGGAAGATGAAAAAGATGAGGGGAAGAAGAAGAAGAGTAGGAGAAGGAAGAGGAAGCGGAAGCGGAGGAAAAAAGAGGAAGAGGAAGAAGAGGAAGGAAGAAAAGGAAGAGGAAGAAGAAAAAGAAGAGAAAGGGAGAAGAGGAAGAGGAAGATGAGGAAAAAGAGGAGGGGGAAGAAGAGGAAGAGGAGGAAAAAAGGAAGAAGAGGAAAATGAAGATGAAAAAGATGAGGGGAAGAAGATGAGGGGAAGAAGAGGAAGCAGAGGAAGAAGAGGAAGAGGAAGAAGAGGAGGAAGAGGAAGAGGAGGAAAAAAGAAGAGGAAAATGAAGAGGAGGAGGAAAAAGAGGAGGGGGAAGAAGAAGAGGAGGAAAAAAAGAAGAAGAGGAAGAGGATGAAGAAGAGGAGAAAGAAAAGGAGGAAGAGGAAGGGAAAAAAGAGAAAGAGGAGGAGGAGGATCAACGAGAAGGAAGACCCTGAGTCCAGTGGCAACGAAGACCCCATTGCCAGCCCCCCCCCCCGCAAGCTCGGAGACAGATACCCCCGCCCCCCCGCAGATGCATCCGATACCCCTAAGAATCCAGGCTGCTCGGGAGGCCCCTGATCAACCCCCCAAGCCTCCCTAGAAGACCCCCGTCCTTCTCCCTCCCCTCCAGGCCGCCCCCCTCTTAGGCAAACCAACCCACCCCTCGAGAGGCGGCCTCCTTACCTGGCCATGGGGGGGAAGGGGACTCCCCACAGGTGGGCAGGACCCCACAAACCGAGAAGCCCCTCCCTCCTCCCCCCTCAGCCTTCATTCGCCTTTGCAACGGCTATTTGGGGAGGGGGGTTAATGGGACCCCCCCCTCCCCACCTGGGAGAGCAGGAATGGGGGCGGGGGGGCAAAGAAAAAAGTCACCCCCTCCCGGATCCTTGACCTCCCTCAGAAGAGAAACTCGACCTCCCCACAAACCCGGTTGTGGACCCGCAAGCCCATCCTGCGCGCTCTCCTTCAGCCGGGGAAGATGGGGCGGTGGTCCCAGAGCCCGCGGAGAGGGGCTGCCTTGAGGGCTTCCCTCCGCTCCCCGCCACCCCACCCCACCCCACGGCCGACTCACTCGGGCAGGTAGGTGGAGGAGAAGCTGCTCCAGCGGTGGAGAGTGTAGGCCAGGACCCGGCTGCCGAGGAGCCCCGACGACCCTGGGCCGAAGCCTAGGCCCGAAGCCGCCATTTTGTCAGCCGCCGCCGCCGCCGGGGAGGAGGAACCATAGAGTGGGCGGAGGGGAAGGAAGGGAAAGAAAGGGAGAGGAAATAGAGGCGCGCACTTCCGGCTTTCACTTCCGCCTGCCGCTGGGACGCTCGCCTTTCTTTGGTGGCCTCGACTACGCACGTCCTCAAAGTCTCAGAATAGAGGTTCGCCATAGAGCCGGAAGTATGGGGGTCGCGCAGTGGGAAGGATTCAACCGGGTCACTTGGGGAAAGGGGAGGGGACAGAGGAGGAGGAGGAAGAGGAGGAGGAGAGTGGGCGGGGCGTCTTAAAGGGGCCGACGCGCGATTTTCGATTTTGGAGAGCCTCTATGGCTGGTTTTGCTGCTAACAGTATAACAGATTGACAGAGTTGAAAGGGACCTTGTAGGTCATCTAGTCCAACCCTACTAGCAGGTAGTCCTCGACTTATGGCCACAATTGAGCCACCCCCTCGAATTTATCCCGTAAGTGAGAAATTCGCCCTGCTTTACGATCTTTCTTGCCGCCATTGTTAAGCAAATCGCCGGAGTTATTCAGTTAGTGACCCAGTTGTTAAGTGAATCTGGCTTCCCCATGGGCATTGCTTGTCAGAAAGTCACAAAAGGGTATCGCATGACAGGGCAACCGTCATAAATGCGAGTCAATTGTCATGCATGCAAAGGTAGGTCATGTGATCCTGGGGATATTGTGACGGTTGTAAGTCTGGAAAATGGTCATAAGTCACTTTAATCGGGACCCTTGTAACTTTGGTCACTAAACGAACTGTTGTAAGTTGAAGATTACCTTCATGCTAAGCCGGAGTTTCTCAAATTTGGCAAGTTTAAGATGTGTGGACTTCAAGTCCCAGAATTTCCCAGCAAGCTTGCTGTCTGGCTGGGGAATTCTGGGAGTTGAAGTCCACTCATCTTAAATTTGCCAAGTTTGAGAGCCACTGATTTAGACAGTGATCTGTCCTTGGCTCCCCACCCAGTGGGTTTTGCAACCCAGATCTGCTTTCCTTGGCTTAGTTCAGGGGTTCCCAAACTTGGCAACTTTAAGACTTGTGGACTTCAATTCCCAGAATTCTGGGGATTGTGGGAGTTGAAGTCCACAAGTCTTAAAGTTGCCAAGTTTGGAGACCTCTGGCTGAGTTTAACATGTTCAAAACAATTGGATGGACAGACAAATATGAAAGGACTGAGAGAGATGAGAGAGTGGGTGGATGGATGGAAGGATGGGTGGACAGATGGACAGACAAATATGAAAGGATTGAGACAGATGAGAGAATGGGTGGATGGATGGAAGGATGGATGGATGGGTGGAAAGATGGACAGACAAATATGAAAGGATTGAGACAGATGAGAGAGTGGGTGGATGGATGGATGGATAGGTGGATGGGTGGATGGGTGGACAGACAAATATGAAAGGACTGAGACAGATGAGAGAGTAAATGGGTGGATGGATGGGTGGATAGATGGATGGATGGATGGGTGGATAGATGGACAGACAAATATGAAAGGACTGAGACAGATGAGAGAGTAAATGGGTGGATGGATGGATGGAAAGATGGATGGAAAGATGGATGGGTGGATAGATGAATAGACAAATATGAAAGGATTGAGACAGATGAGAGAGTGGATGGATGGATGGATGGAAGGATGGGTGGACAGATGGACAGACAAATATGAAAAGACTGAGACAGATGAGGGAGTGAATGGGTGGATGGATGGATGGATGGATGGATGGATGGAAGGATGGGTGGACAGATGGACAGACAAATATGAAAGGATTGAGACAGATGAGAGAGTGAATGTGTGGATGGATGGAAGGATGGGTGGACAGATGGACAGACAAATATGAAAAGACTGAGACAGATGAGGGAGTGAATGGGTGGATGGATAGATAGATGGAAAGATGGATGGATGGATGGGTGGATAGATGGACAGACAAATATGAAAGGACTGAGACAGATGAGAGAGTAAATGGGTGGATGGATGGATGGATGGATGGATGGATGGAAAGATGGATGGGTGGATAGATGAACAGACAAATATGAAAGGACTGAGACAGACAAGAAAGTAAATGGGTGGATGGATGGATGGATGGATGGATAGATGGACAGACAAATATGAAAAGACTGAGACAGATGAGAGAGTGGGTGGATGTATAGAAGGATGGATGGATGGGTGGACAGATGGACAGACAAATATGAAAGGACTGAGACAGATGAGAGAGTAAATGGGTGGATGGATAGATGGAAAGATGGATGGATGGATGGGTGGATAGATGGACAGACAAATATGAAAAGACTAAGACAGATGAGGGAGTATTGGTAGATAGATAATGGATGGATTGGATGGTAGAGACAAATAGACAGATATGTATAGACTGACAAAGAGACCAATGAAAGAGTAGATAGATAATGGATGGATAGATGTGATAGATGTATGGATGGAAGGATGGATGATTGAAAGTGATGATAGATTATTAGACAGATAAATAATAGACAGATGATCGATTGATAGAGAGAGAGAAAGATCAGAGAGGGAGAGAGATCCTTGCTTTATTGCCTGGTTAACCCATATCTGCATTTTGAAATCAACAATATTGTTTCAATTGCCCCTAAATCTATCGACATGAGCTGTCATCTGCAATAACACCATTCTGATTTGATGACCATAAATGGAGCTATGAGCTGGCAACTAAGAGGTAATCCAGAGCACTTCATGCTCTTTAATGCCTGGAGAACTTTTCCAAGACTTGGGAATGGCTCAGCTCTCCTAACCAGAGGTGCTCGGAAGCGGTTCTTCCCTCTTCCGTTGGGCAAAGCGTGGAAGAATTGAGTGGTTGGACCAATCAGGTCTGAATCTGGTCCTCGGTTTGGAAAAGGTGGAGACCTGCGGAAGGAAAGGGAGGACATGCGCGAGGACATCGCCACAACTTGAGTCATGTGCAGTGGTGGGATTCAAATGTTTTTACTACCGGTTCTGTGGGTGTGGCTTGGTGGGCGTGGCAGGGGAAAGGTTGCTGCAAAATCTCCATTCCCTCCCCACCCCACAAACCTGCTTTCCAGCTCCGTTCTCCTGTGCAGGGCAACCAAAGAAGACCCAGCCAATCAGCTGGGACTCGGGAGGTGGAGAAGAGATGGGGCGGGGTCAGTCAGAGGTGGGATTGGCCAGTTCTCGGAACTACTCAAAATTTCCCCTACCGGTTCTCCAGCCACGCCCACCAAGCCACGCCCACAGAACTGGTATTTAAAAATTTTGAATCCCACCACTGTTCTTCCTTTCCTGTAGAGAGTAAGGAAGGTGACATTAATGGAACTGTGTTGTAAGCAAAGGGGACTGAAAATGTTTTTAAAGTCCAGAACAACAAAATAATTGTTCAGCTCAGACAGGCACCCTCTGGTGCATAAGGAGGAGGAAGATGTGCAACACAATTAGTTTCTGTTCTTATAGCTAATCTCAGTAAAAGTAGTTTTAATCTTCCTGTGGAGTTGATTTCTTGGTCTCATCAACTAGTGGCTTAACCTGTCCAGGAGCAAGAAAACATCTCATTCTTTTCCCCCATAAAAGAGGAAAAATAATTATCTATCAATCAATCTTTATTGAGTCATCATAGATGAGCAGAACAAAAAACTACTACAATTTATATTCCTGGGCTCTGGAGGAAAGCTGGCCCAATCCAAGATAGAATTCAGGGATTTTGAAAGACTATTTTAAAAATAGCTCTGCTTGTGTACATTTCGACAAAAGATACAACGGTGTGTGGGCTGGGTTTGTTGGAAATATGCCAGTCCCTTGTGTTCCAAACTTAGAGGATATGTAATTTAAAACCTCACACTAGGAAATGAGAATTATAATAACCTGCCATCAATCATTGGAGAAGGTCTTTTTCTAAGGAAGAGAGAGAAGGAGAGAAAGGAATACTACAGGTTGTCTTCAAGTTACGACCACAATTGAGCACAACAATTGTATGCCGTTAAGTGAGAAATTTGTTCAGGGAGTTTTGCCCCAGAGTTTTGCCCCATCATAAGTGTGAGTCAATGGGTCATAAGTGTGAATCAATTGCCAAGCATCCGCATGTCAATCACGTGACCACGGGGAGGCTACAACGGTTGTAAGTGTGAAAAATGGTGAGAAGTCACTTTTTTCAGTAACGCTGTAACTTTGAATGGTCATTAAACAAACTGCTGTGTGTCGAGGATAGCTGTATTCTGCTTTCCCTACCAGTGTCAGGGTTCCAATGGATGCCCTAATTCATTCATGAACCTCGAGCCAAGTTTCAAAAGAAATCCAATTATTTATTAGAAGCAACATGTCGGCATTTTTCCCAAGTGCAGTCGGCTCTGCCCTACATAATTTACTGCCCACCTATGACCGTTTCCCCCTTCCTCCCAGGGTGTGTCATAAATCATATTCTTTTTTTAAAAAAAAAAATTTTTTTAATAATTTTACAGAAGACACAATACACAAACATACAAAACACAAAACATAAACAAAACTAAAAGATTTTTTCTGAAGATTGTCTGATCCCGGGTTAAAACTCTTCACACAGACACAAATTCAAACATCATATTCACCCCATATATCCTTCCATATCTTATTATCATTTTCTTTTTATATATATATATATAAAAACCATTTTTATAAAAACAATGCACAAAGAATCAAGGCATAACAGCTTATAAATTCTTTTCTAGGAAAAAATAATAATAAAAAACCAATAGAGCATAACAATTCCAAATTATAGTATCAATACTTTATCTATTTAACTTCATATCTTATCCCTACTTCTCCTTTTTTAAAAAAAAAAAAAAGAATTAATAAAACCTTGGAGGAATGTAATTGTAAACAAGTCAGAAAGAAATGAATATGATGACTATAAAATGGATAAATATAGAAAAGAAATGAAATTGAATAAGAGTAAAGAGAAATAATGAGAAATTTGCTGAAAGATATTTATGTGTCCATATGGAAATGGGATAAATTAGAATTATGTTGTATAAAAATAATGTTTTATCCGACTTGTAAAAATTTATAATGTTAAGAGGTTTTATGTACTTAATGGTTAATGATGTGTTGTTTGTCTTTAAAATTAATAAAATTTGTTTCAAAAAAAAATAAATCATATTCTCCAACAAAGCACTTTTGCAGGCCTCTCTGACCGGCTCCAGTAACCTGGGATACAATCTGGAGAAAGGTATGCATGGAATGCGCTTCTGGTCATAGCAACCAAGCTTCTCCCTCAGTTCTCCCCCCTTCCTGCCTATGGCAACTTAACAGCAGTCCGGGGATGCTTTACGAGTTGACAACCAGCTCTCAAGTTACTAGTGGCACAATTTTGGTTTACAGTTTTCGTTGGTTCTTTGAACCTTGGATGCGGGAAGGCACGTGGACTTCAACTCCCAGAATTCCTCAGCCAGCCATGGGGAATTCATTCATGCCTACACCACCGTCTCTCTCTCCCCCAAATAAATTGCATTACCAGAGGGATACAATTGAGATCAAGGGAGGTACTAATACCCACTCTATAAAGCCTTAGTAAGACCACACCTAGAGTACTGCATCCAGTTTTGTTCGCCACATTATAAAAAAGGATGTTGAGACTCTAGAAAAAGTACAGAGAAGAGCAACCAGGATGTTAAGCCTGGTTTCCCCAACCAGGGTTAGGGAGACAAGCTAAACAGAATGTGCAGCTTAGTCAGATAGGCACACAGATAAATGAGTGAGCTAAGCTTGTATGTTTATTAACATACAGTAAAAATAACAGATACGCTTGTGCTATTAAAAATATAGTTTATTCTATTATGAGTTCATAGCATAGTCAAAATAACAGTCCAATAGTCATGTATCATTTAGTCAGTCCATTCAGGGATATTCAGTTCGCAAAGTCCGTGTAGAAATATCCTATGTCAATTCACTTACAAGTCAGTCCTTTGTTTTGCCTCCCGTTCGAGCAATGCAGTCTTGTGTCCTTGCAGTAATTAGGGATCATCAAAGCCAGAGAGTGAGCAAGCTGCAGCCTTGCTTCTTTTTAAAGTGCTTTCACAACCACTCCCTTAATTACTATCCCACAGTTAAAGTTGCAGACACTTTAACATACAAACTATGATTACATATTATTATTTACCTAAACCAGTTAGGGTAAAACAATGTTATCCCTAACATTCTCCCCTTTTAGGAAATAATAATAATAAATATAACTGTTTACATCTTTAAATCATATTTGTTACAACTTTCTTTAAACTTAGTTACTCCTTGAGCTTTTGTAAATTGGTCTGCAATGTTTTCTTCCGTCATGCAGTATTCCAATTTAATTAGCCCATTCTTTACAGATTCTCTAACATTTAAGTATCTTAAGTCAGTATGCTTTGATCTAGTTTTTACAGCAATACTAGTAGCTAACTTTATAGCTGCTTGGTTATCCTCGTACACAATAATGAAATCTTTTACAGTTATACCCATGTCTAATAATAACTGTTTGTACAAAATCAAGACAGTGCATAATAATGACAGACATGAAAATTCCGCTTCCATCGTGGACAAGCTGATATGCTGTTGTCTGATTGACCTCCACCCTATTAATGTTTTACCAAATAATATAGCCATCCCAGATGTTGATTTTCTTGTGTTTATATCAGTTGCAAAACTTGCATCTGCATAGGCACTAAGACTCAAATCACCCTTTGGTTCTATATACAATGCATGGTTCATTGTTCCTTTAAGATATCTTAAAATTCTCTTCAATGATTGCCAATGACATTGATGTGGATCTGTATTAAAACGTGCCAGCTGATTTACACTATAAGCTATATCTGGCCTAGACCAATTGCTTATATATGATAAGCTACCAATCAAAGATTGATATATGGACTTATCAAATTTGGGACTTTGATCATTAGTTTGGCAAACTTCCTGACTCATTGGAGTCTTTGCCGGTTTACAAAGTTCCATTTTAAACGTTTTAATTAATTGGCAAATTTTATCTTCTTGAGATATCTTAAAACCATTTTTTGTTTTGTTAATTGTCAATCCTAGATACTTTTTAATTTCACCTAAATGCTTTAATTTTATCTTTTTGGCTAATAATGATATAATCTCATTAGCTTCATTATTAGTCTTAGTTATCAAAGCAATATCATCTGTAAATAATAACAATAATGACACCGTTCCATTATTTTCTCTTTTAAACACACATGGATCTGCTAAACCAGATTTAAAACCTATATTGTTTAACTCTTTCACAATATATTGGTTCCACTTAAACCCAGATTGTTTCAACCCGTAAAGACTCTTTTTGAGTTTCCAACAATCATTACTATTTACTTTATTGTCTTTTATACCTACTGGTTTTCTTAAATATATAGTGTGCTGCAATGGTGCATGTAGATAAGCAGTTTCTACATCTAAATGGTTAATGACATAGTTTTTCTTAGCTGCCCACACTAATGCTACTCTTAAAGATGTTGCTTTAAGACTTGGTGCAAAAACTTCATCGTAATCAGATGCAGTTTGATTAAATCCTTGAGCTACTAACCTAGCTTTATGGGTAACAGTCCCATCATTTCCAGTTTTTACTTTAAATATCCATTTGCACCCAATGGATTTTTCTCCTGGAGGTAATTTAGCATCTTCATAAACTTTCATTACCTTTAATGAATTTAGTTCTTTTTCCATTGCCTTTTGCCAATTCTCATGATCCTTAGCAGGATACATCTTAAGTTCATCTACACTAGTTGGAACTTTAGTTACTTGGCAAACTATACTTGCTTGATACCTATCAGGTGGTCTAGTTACACGTGTAGTACGTCTAGGTATTACAGGACTTACTGGTGGACTTTCATTTATTAACTCTTCTTGATTATCTAACTCTTCCTGATCAACTGTTTCCTCTTGTTCTGGTCCTATTTGCTCTTCATGGACTTCTTCTTTAATTGGACTCTTCTTATAACTAGTCTGATCTTTCTGCCTTTTGTAGGGTTCAATAATTACTTCATTATTTAAATCTTGCTCTAATCTATTCCATCCTACATGTTCTAGGAATTTAGCACTAGCACTGGTGTAAACTCTAGATGCACCTGGTTCCCAGAATCTATAAGATCTATGATTAGATTTATATCCTACAAAAAATAATCTTTTAGCTCTATGCTGTTCTTTGTGTCTAAGTTGTGTAGGGATATGCACCCATGCTGGTGCTCCAAATGTGTGCATGTAACTTAAATCAGGTTTTGTACCATGCCACAGTGTGAATGGTAATTCACCTGTTGTTGAATTAACAACATTATTTAATGTATGATTACCACACATTATTGCTTCTCCCCATAAATTGTCAGGTAATCCTGAATCAGACATCATAGTTCGTGCCATTGATTGTTATGTTTGGCCTCTTCTCTCTATAAAGGCATTATGTTGTGGCCTATATGGTGCAGACTTTTTATGTTGAATACCTAACATTCTTAGTCTGTTCTGGAATTTATTATTTGTAAATTCTGTACCATTATCTGTTATAAGAGTTACTAATTTCTTTTTAGTTTTCCTTTCTGCAAATTTAATCCAATTAAAGAGATTTTGATACGTTTCAGTTTTGCTCTTCATTAAATAGCAAAACCCATATCTAGAATAGTGGTCCATTATACTTAGTATGTAATGAGCTCCTCCTACACTTGGTTTTTTAGGACCTATTAAATCTGCAAATACTACTTCTAAAGGCTCTTTAGTAGTAAATCCATCAACTCTATTAGCCGGTGTGACCCTTGCTTTGCTTTGATTACAGGCATTACATTGCAAATACTTATTACAAGGTTTCAAACTTATTCCCTTAGATAATTCAACAGTTTTCTTAAGCATTTTAAAATTTAAATGCCCTAACCTTCGATGTAACAAGTGAATACATTCATCATGAGGTTTCTTATTTTCATAAACTGTGTTAGCCACCTTTAAACCATCATCATTTAACACATATAATTCATCTCTTAAAGATGCAGTAATTTTCTTATCTTCTTTTTCAATTATGCAGTTATCTCCTTTAAAAGTAACTACATATCCTAGTTTAACCAAAATTCTTACTGAAATTAAATTAAACTTAAGTTGTGGTACATATAACATTTTTACATTCTCTTTTATAAAAGAACAATATGCTATACCTTGACCTTTAGCTTTCAGTTTCCAGCCATTGGCTAACGATATCTGCTGTGTACTCTTGGACATTTTAATAAAATTTTTCTTATCATTTGTTATACAATGTGATGCTCCACTATCAACCACCCATAAATTATTTTTTACAGCTCCGTTAGTATACATGGCTAACTCTAAATTTTTATTTTTATTTTGATGACTTTTTGTATTCTGGCCAGCGTTCTGGCGTTTTGCTTTTTTACAAAATCTTGCCAAATGTCCTCTTCCTCCACAATTAAAACACTTTTTAATTGCATATGCAGTAGGAGATTCATTATCTTCTTTTTGAGGTTGCTGCCTCCTTAATTCGTCTCTTTCAAGCCTTCTTCTGGCCTCTTCAATCAATCTGCCAGTTATATCAGTTAAAGTTAGGCTTTCCTTTGGCAATATTTCAAGGGAAGTTACGTAGTTATCATAACTTTCGTTAAGGGAAGATAGAATTATGTAGACTTGGTGTAGTTCAGAGAAAATAAGCTCTTTCTCGTGCAGTTCTTGAAAAATGCTTTGCATAGTTTTTAAATGACTCAGCATATCACCATTTTTATGGAGATGAGTATTGAAAAGTTTTCGTGTTAGATTTCTGTGAGCACCAACATTATCTCGAACATAAATCCTCTTCAGCTTCTGCCAACACCCAACAGCTGTTTGTTCTCCATGGATATAAACAAGTTGCTTATCAGTTAAGATTAAAGCAATAATGCAAATAGCTTGTTGATTTTTATGCATAAATTCTTCTATCTTTATTTTATCTTCCTCATCCTCTGGATCCCATTCTTCTACGTTTGGTGGATTTTCAATTATGTTCCACAAACCTTCTCTTCGTAGAAGCAGACTACATTTCATAGACCATGATACATAGTTTGTTCCATCCAACTTGGATATAAGGGACAAACTTTGTAGATTGACTTGTGCCATGTTTTCTTATATGGATATAAAACTATAATTAATAAAACACAGCTGTCTGTTTACTGTAATGTATAACAACACAAACTCTCACTTTTACATAAATCTGTTTTATCCTAGTTAAACTGACTTTGCAGCCTCTGGGCCCATAACCAGTGTTAAGCCTGGTTTCCCCAACCAGGGTTAGGGAGACAAGCTAAACAGAATGTGCAGCTTAGTCAGATAGGCACACAGATAAATGAGTGAGCTAAGCTTGTATGTTTATTAACATACAGTAAAAATAACAGATACGCTTGTGCTATCAAAAATATAGTTTATTCCATTATGAGTTCATAGCATAGTCAAAATAACAGTCCAATAGTCATGTATCATTTAGTCAGTCCATTCAGGGATATTCAGTTCGCAAAGTCCGTGTAGAAATATCCTATGTCAATTCACTTACAAGTCAGTCTTTTGTTTTGCCTCCCGTTCGAGCAATGCAGTCTTGTGTCCTTGCAGTAATTAGGGATCATCAAAGCCAGAGAGTGAGCAAGCTGCAGCCTTGCTTCTTTTTAAAGTGCTTTCACAACCACTCCCTTAATTACTATCCCACAGTTAAAGTTGCAGACACTTTAACATACAAACTATGATTACATATTATTATTTACCTAAACCAGTTAGGGTAAAACAATGTTATCCCTAACACAGGATGATTAGGGGACTGGAGGCTAAAACATAGGATGAACGGTTGCAGGAACTGGGCCTGGCTAGTCTAGGGAAGAGAAGGACCAGGGCAAACAGGATAGCATCTTCCAATATTTGAGGGGCTGCCACAGAGAGGAGGGGGGGTCAAGTTATCTTGCAAAACCTCTGGAGGCCAGAGAAGGAACAATGGATGGAAACTGATCAAGGAGAGATTCAACCTGGAAATAAGGAGAAAGTTTCTGACAGTGAGAACAATCAACCCATGGAACAGAAGTTACCCTCGGAAGTTGTGGGAGCGCCATCACTTGAGACTTTCAAGAAGAGATTGAACTGCCATTTGTCAGAAATGGTGTAGGGTCTCCTCCTTGGGTGGGGTGTTGGGCTAGATGTCCTACAAGATCCCTTCCAACTCTGATTATCTGTTATCAGAATCTGCAGAGAGGATTCATTTTTTAACCCTGCTGTCCTGAAATATCTCCATCCTGTTTCTTTCTTCCGTTGTTCCTCCTCTCTCCCCCACCCTCCCCCCTAAAACTCAAAACAGAAGAAGTGGGAAGTGGAAGAGCCTCGGCCTCACAATTATACCTCTTTTAATGGACATCACCAGGAACTGTCTGTCACATGTCAAGACAAGCCCCGTCGGCTAAACATCCGATGGGAGCAGAACTGTGGGAGCAAGGGTGGGATTCTACCAGTTCGCACCTATTCGCTAGAACCCAACATCCTTAAGATGTTGTTAACATCCTAAGCAGTTCAGAGAACCGGTTGCTAGAAGAAATTACTGGTCTAATCCTGTAAGGAAGGCAGGAAGGAAACATTCTGGTGTTGCTTACAGAAACTGCCTCTCCGTTAACCCTTATTACATTCTTGGCAGGACTAGACTTCCTGTCTCTGGAACTTCTCTGGAGTTTTTTTGCCCCTCCTTTGCTGGTACTTTGCTTGTGTGGAGTGACCATTCAAAGTTACAATGGCACTGAAAAAAAGTGACTTATGACCATTTTTTCACACTTACGACTGTTGCAGCATCCCCACAGTCACGAGAGGCCAGGTGAGGAGATGTGAGTGATATTGAGTTGGCCACACCCAGCCAATAACATGATCACCAAGCTATGTCCACCCAGTCACATGACCACCAAGCCACACCCACCACCTAAACCACACCCACAGAATTGGTTGTTAAAAGTTTGAATCCCACCCTGTTCGGTGTGGAAGACTTTCAAGAGCTACTGTTGGGTTTCAATGGCCACTTCGGTTCTAATTCCCCAGCGACATCCTGGAAGGAATAAAAACAGAAAGAAAGTGATTTTTTTTAAAAAAAAAAAATATGCATTTTATTTCCCCTTTCAGAGAATAGAATCGAGCGGGAAAGGAAGTTGGAGGTCTTGTAGTCCAGCCTCCTGCTCAAGCAGGAGAACCTATACCATTTCAGGTGACTGGACTCTAGACTCTTCTTAAAAACCTCCAGTGAAGAAGTTCCCACAACTTCTGGTGGCAAGTTAATTGTCCTCCCTGTTAGGAAGTCTCTCCTTAATTCCAGGTTGCTTCTCTCCTTGGTTAGTTTCCATCCATTGTTTCTTGTCCTGCCTTCTGGTGCTTTGGAAAATAAGTTGACTCCTCACTTCTTCGTGGCAGCCCCTGAAATATTGGAAGACTCCTTCCTCCCTTCCTCCCTCCCTCCCTCTCTCCATATTCCCTATTTCCTTCCTGCCTGCCTGCCTTCTTCCCTCCCTCCCTCCCTCTCTCTCCCTGTTCTCTATTTCCTTCCTTCCTCTATTTCCTTCCTTCCTTCTTTCCTCCCTCCCTCATCCCTTCTACCTTCCTTTCTTTCTTCTTCCCTCCCTTCCTCTCTCTCCCTGTTCTCTATTTCCTTCCTTCCTCTATTTCCTTCCTTCCTTCTTTCCTCCCTCCCTCATCCCTCCTACCTTCCTTTCTTCCTTCTTCCCCCCCTCCCTCTCTCTCCCTGTTCTCTATTTCCTTCCTCTATTTCCTTCCTTCCTTCTGTCCTCCCTCCCTCATCCCTTCTACATTCCTTTTTTCTTTCTTCCCTCCCTCTCTCCCTGTTCTCTATTTCCTTCCTCTATTTCCTTCCTTCCTTCTTTCCTCCTTCCCTCCTCCCTTCTATTTTCCTTTCTTCCTTCTTCCCTCCCTCCCTCTCTCTCCCTGTGTTCTCTATTTCCTTCCTTCCTCTATTTCCTTCCTTCTTTCCTCCCTCCCTCATCCCTTCTACCTTCCTTTCTTCCTTCTTCCTTCCCTCCCTCCCTCTCTCTCCCTGTTATCTATTTCCTTCCTCCCTCCTCCCTTCCTTCCTTCCTTCCTCCCTTGCACCTTTCTGCTTTCCTTCCTTCCCTCCCTCCCTCTCTCCCTGTGTTCTCTATTTCCTTCCTTCTTTCCTCCTTCACTCCTCCCTTCTACCTTCCTTTCCTCCTTCTTCCCTCCCTCCCTCCCTCTCCCTGTTCTCTATTTCCTTCCTTCTTTCCTCCTTCCCTCCTCCCTTCTACCTTCCTTTCTTCCTTCTTCCCTTCCTCCTTCCCTCTCTCTCCGTGTTCTTTATTTCCTTCCTCCCTCTATTTCCTTCCTTCCTTCTTTCCTCCCTCCCATGTTCTCTGTTTCCTCCCTCCCTCCATTTTCTTCCTCCCTTCCCTCCCTCCCTCCCTGTGTTCTCTATTTCCTTCCTTCCTTCTTTCCTCCCTCCTTCCTCATTTCTTTTTTTATCCCCCCCCCCCCCCCCAAAGTAGGAACTGTCATACTAGGCACCATCCAGGCGCTGCCTGTTTTGCAAAAGGGTTGGTGGTGGTTCCTTAGCAGCTGATCCACAACATGCCACGGCTGGCTCCTGAGCTGTTTTTTGCAGCCCTTCGAGCCAAGGCTCCCCTCCTTGGCTCTGTGCCTGGGTTTTACCACGCTCAGTAGGGGGAGAGGGAGGCCGAGGGTGTCGTTTCGACTGTAGTTGCCTCTGACTTTCTAGAAATGACGCAGTGTTTTGCACGGCCATTCCAAAGCAGAGAGGAAACAGTGGGAGGGAAAGAGCGAAGACGGAAGAGAGAGGGAGCCCTGCAGCTGGCCCTTTAATTCTCCTGTCCGTGTAGTAGAGGTATGATTCCCAAAGGCAGCAGATCCAATCTGCACGCCTCCTCTAGGGCCACTAGGTGGTAGCAGAGAGACGCCGAAATCTCCTCACCCTCTCCTGCCCCTTGGAGGCCAATCCGGATTTGCTCCGGTTGTAGTGGGAGAAGCAAAGGCCAGGGCTGACTCACCGAAATGGATGAGGCAGGAGGTCAGAAGAAGGAAATAAACATGTAAAAACTGTGTGGGCGGTGTGTACATAGCAGAGAGATGCACGCAAGCCTGGCCCGGGTGCGAAGTGTGATGGCGACAACATGTCCCAAAAAGAGAGGAAGTCTCGCAGGGCAGCAACCGCTTGTAATTTGGACTGCTTGTAGTTGTTGTTTTTTAAACAAAAACCAAAACTGAGGATAAACATGTTGAGTTTATTCTACTCCTCCTCCTTCTCCTCCCTCTCTCTTCTTTTATAGGCTTGCTTTTCGTTAACATTCTTACGTTTATTTTTTTTTTTCAACCAGCTTTCCAAATCAGAGGTTTCTCACCGAGTTTGGGGCCTCGATTCTTCATTCCTATCTGTTAGGCCCAATGGCTGGGAATTATAGGCGCTGGAGTCCAGGAGCTTTGGACAGCCTTCCTGGAGAAGGTGTAGGAAGTTAGCACCCGCCCCTCTCCTAGAAAAATGAAACATCCTAGGAAATATTTTAAAAGGCAGAATAGTTCCCCTAAAAAAAGAGAAGTAGAAACTCAGAAGTAGAAGCTCACCCCTCCACTTTGTTAATGGGCGGGCCGTTAAGGCCTGGGCCAGAGTATTCTACATAACAAAGGCCTCTACCCATCTCACCACCTGGCCTGGGAAGATTGCCTCAGCCAGCAGTCAGGTGAAGCCATGTGGTCCAGTCAAAGCCTATAAAGTTAGCTAAGACCATCCCGCCCCTGGGAGGCTGACAGCCAATGGGATACATTTCTTACATAGGAACAGGAAACACTAAGGTGGGGCCTAACAGAGGGTATATAACTCAGGGTCTCTCAGCGTCTTGCCCCTCTTCTTCTTTTCCTTCACCCAACATCCTGAAGCATGTGATCATCCTTTTCCCTTTGGAGCTCCAAACCAGGTGGTCCTGTCCGCCATTAAACCATCTTTCCAAACAGGCTCCATGTTTCCAGTGTCTTTTTCCCTGCCTGGAACTGAACCCAGAAGGATATTTTCTTCCAACAAAGGGTTGCTTTGAGCTTCATTCCATGCCTTTGAGTCTGGCTCCCGTAACAGCAGAGGTCTCTGACCTTGGTCCCTTTACGACTTGTGGACTTTAATTCTCAGAATTTCCCAACCAGTCCGCAAGTCATAAAGCAGCCCATCATTCCCCATCTCTGAACTAGACCCTGGTTTGTCCACTTTGACCATCTTGAAAGTTTTGTGGACTTCGGCTACCGTGATATCCCATCCAGCAAGTTCAGCAACTTTTGGAACTTAAAATATAAAATTTGGAGCTTAAAATAAAAAGCACTAAGAAATCACGGTTCAGAACATTTAAAATCTGGAATAAAATGCTAGGTGTTCTATATAGTTTGTTTCAGATTTTAGAAGAAACTGAGATATTTGACTTTTCCACCCTGGGAAAGTAGAAGAAAATCAGAAATATGGCAATGGTTGTTTCATGTGTGTTTGTTGTGATTCCAGAACTACAAAAGTGGATGAGATAAGGGGGTATTTCATCGCTGTCTATCATCCCATCTATACTTGGTGGCCGTGACTTAGAGGACTATCTGTGCAGGTGGTTCTCGATTTACGACCACAATTGAGCCCAAAACGTCTTTTGCTAAGCGAGACAATGGTTAAGTGAGTTTTGCCCCATTTTACAACCTGCCTTGCCACCCTTGTTATCACAGCTTTGGTCAATGGAGGTTTTCACATTTTGTTTTCAATTTTTCCAACCCAGGGGAACGTTGGAAAGAAATGTATTTAATTGTTTTATTGAATGTATTTGCTGCCTATCTTGCTGTAAATGATAAGGGGGGGAGGGAGGGAGGGAAGGAAGGAGGAAGGGAAAGAGAGGGAGGAAGGGGGACAGGAAAGAAGGGAGGGTGGGAGGGAGGGAGGGAAGTAGAGAAGTGGGAAAAGGAAGGAGGGAGGGAGGAAGGGAAGGGAAGGAGAGAGGAAATGAGGAAGGGGAAAAGGAAAGGAGGAAGGGAGGGAGAGAAGGGAGAAAAAAAAGGAGAGAGGGAGGGGAGAAGGAAGGAAGGGAAGGATGGAGGAAGGAAGGGGAAAAGGGAAGAAGGAGGGAGGAGAAGGGAGAGAGAAGGGGGAAAAGAAAGGAGAGAGGGAGGGGAGAAGGAAGGAAGGGAAGGAGGGAGGGAGGGAGGAAATGACAGGGAAGGATAGAGGGAGGAAGGAAGGGGAAAAGGGAAGAAGGGAGGGAGGAGAAGGGAGAGAGAAGGGGGAAAAGAAAGGAGAGAGGGAGAGGAGAAGGAAGGAAGGGAAAGAGGGAGGGAAAGGGAAGGATAGAGGGAGGGAGGGAGGGGAAAAGGGAAGAAGGGAGGGAGAGGAGAAAGGAGAGAGAAGGGGGAAAAGAAAGGAGAGAGAGGGGAGAAGGAAGGAAGGGAAGGAGGGAGGGAGGGAAAGGGAAGGTTAGAGGGAGGGAGGAAGGGGAAAAGGGAAGAAGGGAGGGAGGAAAGAAGGAAAGGGAAGAGGGAAGGAGAGAGGGGGGAAAGGGAAGGAGGGAAGGAGGAAGAGGAGAAGGGGGAAAAGAAAGGAGAGAGGGAGAGGAGAAGGAAGGAAGGGAAGGAGGGAGGGGAAGGGAAGGATAGAGGGAGGAAGGGAGGAGAAAAGGGAAGAAGGGAGGGAGAAGAGAAGGGAGAGAGAAGGGGGAAAAGAAAAGAGAAAGAGGGGAGAAGGAAGGAAGGGAAGGAGGAAGGGGGGAAAGGGAAGGATAGAGGGAGGGAGGGGAAAAGGGAAGAAGGGAGGGAGGAAAAAGGAAGGGAAAGAGGGAAGGATAGAGCGGGGAAGGAAAGGAGGAAGAGGAGAAGGGAGGGAGAGAAGGGGGAAAAGAAAGGAGAGAGGGAGGGGAGAAGGAAGGAAGGGAAGGAGGAAGGGAGGGAAAAGGAAGGATAGAGGGAGGAAGGAAGGGGAAAAGGAAAGAAGGGAGGCAGAGAAGAAGGGAGGGAGGGGAGAAGAAAGGGAGGGAGGAAAGAAGGAAGGGAAAGAGGGAAGAGAGAGGGAGGGGAAAAGGAGGGAGGGAGGAAGAGGAGAAGAGAGGGAGGGGAAAAGGGAAGGAGCGAGGGAGGAAGGGAAAGAGGGAGGAGAAAAGGAAAAAGAGAGAGGAGGAGGGAGGGAGGGGGGAAAGAAAGGAGAGAGGGAGGGGAGAAGAAAGGGAAAGAGGGAGAGACAGAGCCATCAAAGGAAATGAAGGAAGGAGCTTGAGACTTCCCCACTATCCGTTGGTCTATCTGTGCATCAGCAAGAAAGATTTTTTTAAAGAGAGAAGGTGACCCCTCTGTGAAAGAGAAGGCACATGGTTTGAGTGCTGCTCCCACGGGCCATGGGGGGCCCTGCCAGCCCCTCAGCTGGGGTATCGCACACCGTGTGGGGTCAACGATGCCAGGAGCATTGGGCAAAACGGCTATTTCTTTTCTAGCAGGAGAACAACAGCAATGAGTCTGTCAGGAAAAAAGAAAAAAAAACCAAAACACCGCACTTTCCAGGAAAACATGAGCCATTCCAGATGATAAAAGATGGGGAAATGGGGTGGTGTCACTTCTCAAACTTTACCTCATCTTCTCCCTCCCTGACTAAGAGTTGGCTGAGCTCACCCGTTTTTTACTCCATTGTTGTACAGCATGCACCACAAACGCCCAAGCAGTAAACATAGGGACACAACTGTTCGCAATTTCTATAATAAACTTTACCTTCCTCCCTAACTCCTCCATCTCTCCTTTCTTCCTTCCTGCCTTTTCCATATCCTTCCCTTTCTTCCCTCCCTCCCTTTCTTCCTTCTCCTTTCCCACCTCTCTTCCTTCCTTCTTCACATCCTTCCTTCCTTTCTCCTTTCTTCCATCCTTTTCTTCTTCCTCAATCCTTCCTTTCTTCCCTCCCTCCCTTCCTGACTTCCTTTCTTCCACTCTCCCTTCTTCCTCCATCTCTCCTTTCTTCCTCCCGTCCCTCCCTCCTCCCAGCTCTCCTTCCTTCCTGCTTGCTTTTTCCATATCCTTCCCTCCTTCTTCCCTCCCTCCCTTTCTTCTTCTCCTTTCCCCCCTCTCTTCCCTCCTTCCTCACATCCTTCCTTCATTCCTCCCTCCTTTCCTTCCATCCTTCTTTCCTTCTTCCTCAATCCTTCCTTTCTTCCCTCCCTGACTTCCTCCCTCCCTTTCTCCTCCATCTCTTTCTTCCTTTCTGCCTGCCTTTACTATACCCTTCCCTCCTTCCCTTTCTTCTTTTCCATATCCTTCCTTCCTACCTACTTCCTTTTCTTCCTCCCACCCTTCCTTCATACCTTTCCTTTCTCCTTTCCTTCCATCCCCCTTTCCCTCTTCCTTAATCCTTCCATTTTTCCTCCCTTCCTGCCTTCCTTCTCCATATCATTTCTTCTTTCTTCCTCCCTTCCCTCCCTCTCTTACTGACCAATCCAAAATAAGAACCAAACAGATGTAACCTGATTGCATATTTATAAGTACTTTAACAACAGGATTTCCCCCACAATTTACAGCTTTATTGGTTAATAATTAAGCACAGTTTAAAATACACAATGGAGGTCAGAAGTCTAACATAGCTGTATTAAAGCAGAAAGAAATAAGCTATTTTTTGGACATAAAAACCCATTGGCACGCCCAATTTAAAAGAATAGCGGAAATGAGGTGGCAATAAAATTTGGCTGCTAAAACAACCGTGTTCTTATTTTAAAAACGATCAAGTAGGATTTGACTGCTTATTCGGGTTATACTTTTGTTTGATGCTGAGAGCAAATATAGAATTATATATATAATTCTCCCTGGGACTGGGAGAAGCGATGGCGCTCAAAGGAAATTCTCATTATTTCAATAATAATTGCATTCAAGCAAAAGACGCTTGCTTATTAAAATTTGACCTTACTCGTGGCACAAAATCTCAACTCCAGTCAATTTAATACTACAAAGAATCTGCAATATCTGAATAATTTTTGAATCAACCCGTAACTCCATTTATTTTCCTTTTGCATTTTAAAAATTCCTTTGTATTCCGCATTATTGAACTCTCTTGATTTTTCTCCGGGTTTACGGGTTTTTTTTTTAAATTAGCTTATAATATAAAATACAAAGATACAAAAGCAAATAGTAGAAAAGGGAGGGAAAGGGGAAGAAAGAAGTATAGAAAAGAAAGGGAAAAAGCAAGCCGTTGACTTCTAATTCCCTTTGATGCAGTAGAATAAGAAATAACATCAAATTTTTTACTGTTCCATAATAGTACCAGTTTAAACTAGACATTTCTATAATGTAGACTTAAGACTTTATTGTCACTTTGAATGTACACTAACCGGCATACACTGAAATGAAATTTTGTTGCATTTAGGACAAACAACAAATCTATCATCAGTAAAATCCAAAATCAGAGTTTCATTTTTTTCCTCCATCTCAAGCACAAAGTCCAGAAGTGGTTTCCAAGTAGAACTTGGTTGGTTTTTCTCAACCAAGACAGGACGATCTTGGATATTTTAGAGTTGGTGTTTTTTATGGAGAAGAATTATTGTAATTTTTTAATTCTGCTTTTTTTTAAAAAAAAAAGGGGGGGAGAAGGACAATCTGCTCTCTCTCTCTCTCTCTTTCCCACCCCCCACCCAAAACGTTTCAAAGAAATAAGGTAGTGAAAAGTAAACTTGTGGTTGTTATGTTATTTCTGGGCCCTTTTGGAGAAGTGTGTGATCAGGGTTCAAGGAACATCTGTGAAGTGGCTTCTATAAATGGACTTTTTAAAGGAAGAATGCTGCACATTTCTTTTCTTTTTTTTCTTTTAAACCCAGCGTTTATTAGGGCTATTCAATGCCTTGGCTTCGATTCCAAAAAGATACTTCAAATAAGAGAATCTTTATAGCTCGGCTGTGAGCTTCCTGATGCTCTCTGAGGTTAATGGTTTTCTTGCAGACGTTTCGTGACCCAACGAGGTAGCCTCATCAGTGCTGGAAGGGAGTATGTGGAGAGGAGAAGGAGGAAGAGGAGGAGGAGGACGATGGGGCTCGGTGTTTTCTGAGCTTGATAGTTTTCCCTCAGACGTTTCATTACCAAACCAGAGAATATCATCAGTGCTAGAGGATAGTGAAGTTTGGGAAGAGGAGAAGGAGGAGGAAGAGGAAGAGATGACGGTGGGCTCCTTGGTCCTCTCTGAGTTTGATTGTTTTCTTGGAGACGTTTCATTACCCAACTAGGTAACATCATCAGTGCTTTGAACAAGGGGCCTTATATATGCATCCAGGCCTTATATTTGCACGCCCAAATAGTATGAAGCCCCTTTTTCTGATTTCCAAACAGCTGCACATACCTAATATTTATTATGACTTTTCAGTTCCAAGATTTTCAACATCATTGAAGTACAGCGATTAAAAACGATATCCATTGAAACTACAGCTACAGGTAGGCCTCAACTTACGAATGCACAATTTCTGGAGGCAAGCAGTTCCGCCGACTAATTGTTCTCACGGCCAGGAAATTTCTCCTTAGTTCTAAGTTGCTTCTCTCCTTGATGAGTTTCCACCCATGGCTTCTTGTCCTGCCCTTAAGTGTTTTAGGGAATAGCTTGACTCCCTCTTCTTTGGGGCAGCCCCTGAGATATTGGAGCACTGCTATCATGTGTGATGACCCCGAGTGCATCAAAAATATAACAAAAACCAAAACGTAAAAAAAAAAAGGTCCTTTCATGCCTTCAACTTGGCTTCACTGTTTAATTGTTCACAGTTGAAGATTAAATTATTTTCAAAATAACATTCCAAACGAAAGAAATGCAGTTCAAATCCAAAGAGCCAAAAACAAAAACAAACCGTACTGAACAAAGTTCCACGACAGGAACCAGGATAAATAATTACGAACTTCAGGAAAATAACCAGGTATAGTCCGTTGGAAGAACGCCAACCAAGATAAACCTCATCCGGGAATAAAACACTGATTTGTCTCCAGTGTTTGTTAGCACGCAGGTCCAAACTCTTACGCAGATCTCACACCTGCAACCCATGAAAAAGATCATGGGAATCTCCTCTTGAGGAGACCTCACTTTTCCCTGATTCTCTCCTCCCTGGGTGCCCTAGGATGGAGAGGGGATGGGCCTGGATCCTCCTCTGACTGCCCAGCCGGCCTCTGCCCTTCCCCAGCCTCCTCCACCACCTCTGGAGCCACACTTCCACTCCCTGTTGGCTGTTCCTCCTCTCTCCCCCCCCCCCCCCAGTCAGTCTCCACCAGGGGCATGACATCATATTTCTCCTAGTCCTTCTTTTCATTAAACTAGACGTACCCAATTCCTACAACTGTTCTTCGTACATTTTGGCCTCCCGTCCCCTCATCGTCAAACTCCCGTTGCCTCTTGAAAAAAAAAAACCCACCTTTGGGACAACCGTGACCGAGATTTCCGAGGATCTCAATCGACATAGTAAGATGGCGTCCTCAACGCAACGAAGTTGAAGTCGGGCAAACTCCGGGAGAGCCCAGGAAGGCCTGGCCTGCTCTGGTTCGTAGGGTCTCGAACGGTCAGGCGTGACTCCAGGACAAGACAAACGAGTTGAACTGGAAGAATAGAATGCAGGATCGAGGATGGGACAGAAACTGCATTGTTTGCCTTGATGGATGACCGTCAGGGCATCAAGGGAGGAAAATATTGACCTGATCTTAACAGGTTTGCTGTCAAGGACCAAGGGAACCTCTCTCTTGCACGAGGTAAGAGCGGAAAGCATTCTTTTTAAGGTAGTTCCAGTGGTGGGATTCAATTTTTTTTTTACTATCGGTTCTGTAGGCGTGGCTTGGTGGGTGTGGCAGGGAAAGGATACTGTAAAATCCCCATTCCCTCCCCACCCCACTAACCTGCTTTCCAGCTCCATTCTCCTGTGTCGGGCAACAAAAAAAGACCCAGCTGATCAGCTGGGACTCAGGAGGAGGTAGAGAATAGATGGGGGCAGGGCCAGTCAGAGGTGGGATTGGCTGGTTCTCTGCACTACTCAAAATTTCCACTACTGGTTCTCCAGAACCTGTCAGAACCGGCTGAATACCACCTCTGCTCCACATCCCACTAACCTGCTTTCCAGCTCCGTTCTCCTGTGCAGGGCAACCAAAGAAGACCTAGCTGATCAGCTGGGACTCAAAGGGAGGCAGAGAAGAGATGGGGGCGGGGCCAATCAGAGGTGCTATTTGCTGGTTCTCCAAATTATTCAAAATTTCTGCTACCGGTTCTCCAGAACTGGTCAGAACCTGCTGAATTCACCACCTCTGGATAGTTCCACACCTTTCTAAGCACACAGGTAGTCCTCAACTTACAACACTTTGTTTAGTGGCCATTCCAAGTCACGACAGCAATAAAAAAAAGAATGACTTGCAACTGTTTTTCACACTTATGACCGTTGCTGTATCCCGAGGACATGCGATCCCCTTTCTTTGCGACCTTCCGACAACCAATTTCAATAGGGGAAGCCAGATTCACTTCAACAACGACGTGACTAATTTAACAACTGTGGTGGTTCGCTTAACAACTTGCGGTGGGAAAGGTCATAAAACAGGGCAAGGCTTACTTAACCACAGAAGTGTGGGGGCTCCATTGTGGCCGTAAGTTTGAGGACTACCTGTATCAAGCTCCTGGGAGAGATCATCCATCAGTTTGGGGGGGGGGGTGTCTCCAAATTTGGTAACTTTTCAGACCTGTATTTTCCTACAATCCCAAACCCTGTCATGCCCGTGTTGGAGTCTGATTCTGAGGGTGATATGGATCAGCTGACAAGGAGTGTGGTTCCGGTGGCTGTGGAAGGAACGGGGGAAGGGCACAGTCCGGCTGGGCATTCAGAGAAAGACTCAGGGCCACCCCCTCTTCATCCTAGAGCACGCCGGGAGGAATGGGGAATGGAGAAGGGAGCAACATGGCTTACGGGGGAGAAAAAGGCCCTGATCTCTTTCATTAGTTGCAGCTGGGAGAACAGGATATAAGTGGGACATTTGGACACAGCACCTTTCTGGAAGCAAAGCGTGCCTTATCTTTATCAAGGCTTATCTGGGGTTTTGGCGTCCTCCCAACTGCGTATGCTGCATTATCTTTTGGAAGTCTGCAATTTATCATCCTGGCCTGTCGTGTTAATTACTTCAGTGTGGTTTGCGTTGGTTTTTTTTTATTTCTAATGTATCTGTTCTTTGGGTTTGGACTGCATTTCTTTCCTTTGTAGACTGTTTTTTTTTGGAAGAAGTTGATGTCCGAGAATAATTGGACATTGGGGGGCCAAGTTGGAGGTATTCAAGGGACTTTATCTATCTTGTGACTTTGTTGCTTTTGTGCCACACGCCTTTGGGTCATCGCAAACCCAGAGAAATAATCCACCTTCTGTGGATTTGCCAAATGGATTTTTTTTCCTCTCTCTCACCCGGATTTCTCTTCTCTCTCTCTCTCTCTCTCTCTCTCTTTAAGAGATAGCCAGGTTTTCCAGGATGGAAAATCCCTAGGAAAGAGATTTTCATTTACACCTTTTTTTTTTTTGCATTCTCTTTTGCTTTTCTTTCTTCTTTTTAAAATGCTTAGTCTCTCTCTCTCACTCTCTCTCCTCTCCTCAGCGAGGCTTCTTGGCAGAAGAATGGAAAATTCCAATTACTGCATCAAAGGCGATTGCTTCTTTCCGTGATGTGCATGGCAGGGGAGGGGCAGGGGGGAGCAGGAGAGGGTGTCAGGCGCTCTTCCTGGATATTAAATAATTCATGATTCGGAAAGGATAGCGCTTCTGTTTGCTGACTTCAGCTCCTGCCAACAGGACGAACGGAAGAGAGAAGCAGCTGAGGTTTTTTTTACCCAAGCTCTGAGATGCTTATCTCCTCCTCTGTACAGATTCTCAGCCATTCGGGTCAAGGTTGTCCCAAAGGTGGTGGTGTTTTTTTTCAGGAGGCAAACGGATTTCCTGGTTTATTTGTTTGTTTGTTTTCTTTCAAGATCCTTTCGCTTCTCACCCAAGAAGCTGTTCTGACCCCAAGCCTCATTCAAAGCAAACAAACGCCGAAACAGAGATAAAAACAAACTCTTATTTTTAATGCTTCTCTGTGAATTCCGTTCGTTCACAGTTAAAACACTCTTAAAAACTAATTGTCCCACATAAGAAGGAGCCTTGCCAAGGTTGTGCAAGGCTGCCAAGAACACTAGATTAAATTGCAAGGAAATAATCAAAACCAAAAGTCTCCACACACAAACCAGGATAGTTCCAACTTCCACAAGACTTGAAGTACAAGAACTTCTTTGCTTCCTGCAAAGAATCCCACCTCTGAGGCAGAAATGGGATTCAACCAGGGTTACTACCGGTTCAAGGACTGAGTTTTATGCAAAAAGGTCGCAAAATGTGACCGTATGACCCGGCAGCCATCATCAATGCTGGGCATCCAAATTTTGATCACGTCATCAAGGGGATGCTCCAATGGTTGTGAGAAAAACTGTCCTAAGTCACTTTTTTTCAGGGCCATTATGATTTTGAATGGTCGCTATATAAGCTGTTGTAAGTCAAGGGATACCTATAGAGGTTCTGGAAGGGTAGCTAAGTAATTTTAAGCAAGGAAAATATTCAAAATATTAAAAAAAAAAAAAAAACCATGGGAAGAAGCTAATCTGATAGCCTTATGTGACAAACAGGAAGAAAATAGCAATAGCACTTAGATTTATATAGTGCTTTACAGTCCTGTCCAAGTGGTTTATGGAGTCAGCCTCTAACTGTTCTGACCCAAGCCTTGTTCAAATTAAACAAACACAAACTGTGTATAAAAGCAAACATTTTTAATGCAGCGCTGGGAATTATCTGCATTCCCAGCCAAGAGTCATTTAAACCTAATTGTCCAAGATAAAAGCAAACCTTTTCAAGGTTGTAAAAGGCTGCCAAGAACAGAAGACTAATTACTGATTAAATATCCACTGACAGAAATTTCAAAAACAAACCCGGAGTAAGCAGGGCTTCAACGAGGACTCAGAGTTTAGAGAACTTCTTTGCTTCCTGCAAAGAACACATCCCCAAGGGCTAGTTTTTATCCCTTATGGGAGGGGCCATCGCCTCCCAGCCTTACTCCCGAGTCTGATTCAGCTGCTCTCTCCTTCAAGCAGCCCTGCGCACACAGGCACTGGGCACAGGCTCCCTGGGGTCTACTGCTGCCAGACTCCAAAAGCTCCGAAAGCAGCACCCCACTCTCAGATGGTCCTGCCCCCATCCCTGCATCACACGCAGGACCCTCATCCAAGAGATTTTTTCCCCTTTTCTCTGTGTTCAACCTTTTAGGGCAGGGGGTGGGGTCTTCAAACTCTACAGCTTTAAGACTTGTGGACTTCAGCTCCCAGAATTCCTCCTCCAGTCATATTAGCTCAGGAATTCTGGGAGTTGAAGTCCATAAGTCTTAAACTTGCCAAGTTTGGAGACCTCTGTTTTAGGGGGTTATATTATTGTCTTCTACTTATTAATTCTCTCTTTGTATTTGACTTCTATGAATAATTCCTAAAAATGTGAAATAATAGTATTTAGGGACTATAAATATAGGGTGCAAAGAAATGTTATTCATGTTTAAATGAATTAATGGGACAATGAGAAATGGATTATGAAAAGAGACTATAAGCATTGTTGAAGTTGTGGACGTTGGAAGATTAGAATTACACATACCTATTTGTGTTATTATTGTTACTGTTGCTTAAAAAAAAAAATGACTCAGTTAATGCAATGCCCACAAAATATGTATGTTTATACTGAAAAATAAAAACTTATTTAAAAGAAAAAAAGACTAAGCCAGACTGTAGTTTAGCATTGAGCCACAGCTGGTCAAATGTTCCCTTTAGGAATTGTTTTTGGATGTCAGGAGGTACTTTGGAAAGAAGATCTTCGTGTGGGGCATATTCTGAAGACGATGGGCTGGGAGCAGATTGATGTCCGTCCTCAGCTGCAGAGTTCGCTGGGGGACTTGAGGTCAATCATCCGCTGCCTGACTAAGCCTACCTCACAGGGTTGATGTGAGAATATCATAAAGGAGCACCTTTGAAAAAACGAAGGAGAGGAGAAACAGGGAAAGACAAGGGAAGAAGAAGAAAGGGAAGGAAAAGAAAGGGTAGGAGAAGAGAAGAGAGGGAAGGAGGAGAGGAGAAGGAATAGGAAAGGAAAGTAGACACATGTTAGATTGACAAGGTGAGAATTTACACATCTTGTGAGTAATGGCAAAAAAAAAAGAAAGGATAGCACAAAAGATTGTAATCAACTGACACACTGTATGTATATAATTGAAAGATGGTTTTGTGCTTTTTGTTTTGTTTGCATGTTTGTTGTAAAAAATAAAAACTTTATTAAAAAAGGAAAGTAGAAAAGGAAAAGAGAAGGAGGAAGAGGAAAAGGGAGGGAGGAAAGGATTGCAGAAGTAACAAAGGAAAACTGAGAAGGAAAGAAGGGAGGGAAGGGAAAGGAACTGCAGGAAGGAACTGAAAAGAGAATGAGGGAGGAAAAGAAAACTGAGGAAGAAAATAAGGGAGGGGGGAAAGGAAAAGAGGAATGGAAAGGGGGAAACGAAGGGGAAGGAGGAAAAGAAAGGACTGCAGAAGGAACAGAAAAGAGAACAAGGAAGGAAGGAAGAAGAGAACCGAGGAAGGGAGGGGAAGGGAAAAAGGGGAACGGAAAGGGGAAGAAGGAAAGGAAAGGTCTGCAGAAGGAACAGAAAAGAGGGAGGGAGTGAAGAAAAGAAAAGAGAAGTGAGGAAGAAAAGAAGGGAGGGAGGGAGGAAGGGACAAGGAAAAGAGAAGGAAAAAGAAACGGGAAGGGGAAAGAAGGCAAGGAAAGGATGGCCGAAGGAACAGAAAAGAGAACGAGGAAGGAAGGAAGGAAAAAAGAAAAGCGAGGGAGGCAGGGAAAGCTCGGGCATGGCGAGAGAGCCTCAGCTACTGGGAGGAGATTCAAGCGAGGTTTCCTTCCCTCCCTCCTCCTCCTCCTCCTCCTCCCTCGCCGGCAACTCTGCCTGGACCGGCCGTCCGAAGCCGCCGCTCCCTCCGGGGCTCTGGGCCGGGGGAGCCCCGAAAGGCCAACCCTCCCTTCCCTCCTTCCAGGGGCCGTTGCCGCTTTCTCGCCTCGGGGCTGCCAGGACGGGAGTCGCGCGCAGGTCCCGGGCCGGGGCGCAGCACCATCCCCCCTTTCCTGGCTGGCTGGTTGCCGGCTCTGGCTCCGGCTCCGGCTCCGGCTCCCCCGTCGACCGGCCGCGCTGACTCACGCTTGCCATGACGCAGGGGAGCGGGCCGGCCGGCCATCCGCCTCCCTCGGGGGGGGGGGGTGGAGGGGGAGGGGGGGGGTGGAGAGTCCCCGGCCGGGACGGAGACGCAGCGGGGAGGTCGGAGCAGGGTCCGGCTCCGAGGTCCCGAGAGGGGGGGGGGGAGGGAGAAGAACCAGAAGCGGGACACGTGGCCCATCGTGGCCCCCAGACTCGGAACAGCCGGCGGAAAGGTCGCTTTCGCTGCCCATCCGAGGCGCCCGGTTCAGCCGCGGCCTTCAACGACCTGGGGGTGAGGGAGGGGAAGGGACAGAGGGGGAAGGAAAGAGAAAGAGGGAGGGAGGGAGGGAAAGAGAGAGATAGAGAGGGAGAAAGAAAGAGGGAGAGAAAGGGAGGGAGGAGGAGAGGGAAAGAGGGGAAGGAGAGAAAAAGAAGGAGGGAGGGAAAGAGTGAGAAAGAGAGGGGGAAAGGGGGGAGAGAGAAAGAGGGAGAGAAAGAAAGAGAGGTGGAAAGGGGGGAAGGGAAAGAGAGAAGGGAGAAAGGGAGGGAGGAGGAGAGGGGAAGGAGAGAAAAAGAAGGAGGGAGGGAAAGGGAGTGAGAAAGAGAGGGGGAAAGAGGGGAAGGGAAAGAGAGGGAGAGAAAGAAAGAGAGGGGGAAAGGGGGGAAGGGAAAGAGAGGGGGAAAGAGGGAGAAAGGGAGGGAGGAGGAGAGGGGAAGGAGAGAAAAAGAAGGAGGGAGGGAAAGGGAGTGAGAAAGAGAGGGGGAAAGGGGGAAGGGAAAGAGAGGGAGAGAAAGAAAGAGAGGGGGAAAGGGGGGAAGGGAAAGAGAGGGGGAAAGAGGGAGAGAGGGAGGGTGGAGGAGAGGGGAAGGAGAGAAAAAGAAGGAGGGAGGGAAAGGGAGTGAGAAAGAGGGGGAAAGGGGGAAGGGAAAGAGAGGGAGAGAAAGAAAGAGAGGGGGAAAGGGGGGAAGGGAAAGAGAGGGGGAAAGAGGGAGAGAGGGAGGGTGGAGGAGAGGGGAAGGAGAGAAAAAGAAGGAGGGAGGGAAAGGGAGTGAGAAAGAGAGGGGGAAAGGGGGGAAGGGAAAGAGAGAGGGGGAAAGGGAGAAAGGGAGGGAGGAGAGGGGAAGGAGAGAAAAAGAAGGAGGGAGGGAAAGAGAATGAGAAAGAGGGAGGGAAGAGAGGAGGGAGAGGGAAAGGGGGGAGACGAAGGAAAGAAAGGGGGGAGAAGGAGGAACGGGAGTGGGAAAGAGAGAGGGAGGGGGAGAGGGAAAGACCGGAAGGAGAGGGATAGGAAAAGGGAAAAAAGCGGGGAGGGGAGAAAGGGAAAGAAAGGGGGAGAAAGAGAGAGAAGAGGGACCCTTTTCATTTCCTGCTGCAGGGTCTTCCCTTCCTCTTCCACCTCTGGCTGTGGGCCCATCCATCCCTTCCCAAGCTTGGAAGGGACCTTGGAGGTCTTCTAGTCCAGCCTTCTCTCCAGACCAGGAATCCCCAGACCGTCCCCAGTTAAATAAATGGCTGCCCAGCCTTTTGCCTGAAGACCTCCAGAAGTTGGAGGAGCAGCCATGAGTTCAGGAGGGAAGAAGCTCTTCCAGGCCCTCGTAACTCTCACTGTGAGGAGAGTCCCTTCTAAGGTATTCTGAGTTCGAATCTCCTTCTGCAACGTCCATCGTTGGTTGTTCTTGTCCTACCCTTGGGAGCTCTGGAGAATAAGCCCACCTCACCTCTCTGGGACGGCCTTCCATGACTTGGACTTCAGGTATCCTGGCTCCCTCCAGCCTTTGGGCTGAAAATGGGAAGATCCTTCAACCAGCCTTCATAGGATTCAGCCAAGTCCCTCCACATCCTTGTCGGGGGGAGAGAGAGAGAGAGAGAGAGAGAGAGAGAGAGAGGGAGAGAGGGAGGGAGGGAGGGAGGGAGGGAGGGAGGGAGGGAGGGACCTTGGAGGTCTTCTAGTCCAACCCCCTGCTCAGGCAGAAAACCCATATCAATTCAAATAAATGGTTATCATATTTCTTCTTAAAAATTTCCAGTGTTGGAGCATTTACAACTTCTGGGGGCTCACTGATCAAATGTTCTAACTATCAGGAAATTCTTCCTTAGTTCTAAGTTGCTTCTCTCCTTGATTAGTTTTCATCCATTGCTTCTTGTCCTGCCCTCAGGGGCCTTGGAGAATAGCTTGACTCCCTCTTCTTTGGGGCAGCCCCTGAGATACTGGAACATTGCTATCCTATCTCCCCTGGTCCTTCTTTTCATTAGACTAGACATACCTACTAGTTCCCTCAATCTTACATCATGCTGTCTAACCTCCAATGCTTTTATTGTTTTGTACAAGACTGAAAATGTCTTTTAATAAAAATAAATAAATGTTAGTGCAAACATTACTCACCTTTCCCCCCTCCTTTGGAGGAAAAATATGAAAAATATCAGCTTCAAACAGAGAGGGAGGGAAGAGAATGAGGAGAGGAAGGGAAGGGAGCAGAAGAAAAGAGAAGTGGAAAGGAAGAGGGAAGGGAAGAGAGAGAAATGGGAAGGAAAGAAGGGAAGGAGAGGAAAAGAAGGAGAGAGAAAAGGAAGGAAGATAAGAGGAATAGAACAGGAAGGAAAAAAGAAAGGAAAGGAAAAGGAAGGTAAGCAGTATAAAGGAATAGGAAGGAGGGAAGGAAGGAAGGAAAGAAAAGAGTGGGAAGGGAGAGGGAGAGAAGTAGAAAAAGAAAGAAAGAATTGGGAAGGGAGAAGAAAGGAAGTAAGGGGAGAAATAGAGAAGTGGGGAGAAGAGAAGTAAGAGGAAGGAATGGAAGACAGGGAAAGGAGAGGAGCAGGAGGGAAAGAAAAGAGGACTGAAAAGGGGCTCAGGGACAACCGGTGTAGGTTTCCAGGTATGGCCCACCCAATCTCTATTTCCTCAACCTGGGCAACATGAAGCTGACACAATCTCACAGGTATGGAACCACCAGCTGCAGACTGCAAAAGATCTTTCTTTCAAAGATCCCCGGAAACACAATAGCCACAAAGCCGGATGCGAGCAGTATGATACTCAAGTTTGCAATTCCCAACCCAGAGAAACTACAGCCTCCCCTGCCTATGCCTTGCAAGGATGGAGTAGAGAGGCCATCTTGCAAACTTGTCTCAAAGTGGTTTGTGGAGAAGACAACCTAACTACTGCAGCTTCCCCTTCATGAATGGAAGCTGCAGTCGTGCCAGACAAGGAGGAGGAGAAGGAAGAGGAGGAGAAGGAGAAGAAGAGGGAGGGGGGAGGAGGAGGAGGAGGAGGAAGGAGGAGAAGAAGAGGGAGGAGGAAGAGAAGGAGGAGAGAAGGAGGAGGAGGAGAAGAAGGGAGAAGGAGGAGGAGGAGGAGAAGAAGAAGAAGAAGAAGAAATAAACACAGCTTCCCTTTTCCCCCTCCCCTTCTACTTGACATTAAACCTGCATGAAAAATGATGCCCAAGAAACATTTTCAATCCAGCTTTTTGTTTTGAATAAAACTGAACATGTATTTTAATAAAAAAAAAAAATGAATGTTAGTGCAAACTTTTACTCACCTCCCCCCCCCCCTTTGGAAGAAAAATATTAAAATATCAGCTTCAAATAGAGGGAGGGAAGAAGGGAAGAGAATGTGGAGAGGAAGGGAAGGGGGGGAGGGAGGGAAGAAAGGGTGCAGAAGAAAAGAGAAGTGGAAAGGAAGAGGGAGGTTAAGGAAGGGAAGAGAGAAATAGGAAGGAAAGAAGGGAAGGGAGAAGAAAGGAAGGAAGATAAAGGAATAGGACAGAAAGAAGGAAAGAAAAGGAAGGGAAGTAATAAAAGCTTCAAATGGAGAGGAAAGGAAGAGAATGAGAAGAAGAAAAGGACATACTCAATTCCAGCAACTGTTCATCATATATTTTAGCCTCCAGTCCCCCTAATCCTCTGAGATTTTTGAGAACACCTATTGATGTGGTCCCTGGGAGTCAAAAACGACCTGATGGCACATAATCAATCAATCAATCAATCTGTAGTTGTAACTATATTGTGCGCTGTAATGCAACTGTAATCAGATTTTGTTTCATCTTGTTGTGGTCCAACAACAAGACGGAGACGGCAGCAGAGTCAGACAGTGGGGAGGAACAGGGGCCAGTCTGGGAATCTGGGGAGGACTTGGACGAGGGTCTTTGCATCCGACACAGATGGGGCCGGGGCCATCTGGGAGTTATGTGCTGACTCAGAGCCTCCAGAATCTAACAGCAGCAAGGCAGAGGAATAAGGGGAGCCTGTTCCCAGTATGCACATGCGCAGAGCTGCCAGAAGGCAAGAGCAGCTAAGACAAAAGGGGCAACTCGGGAGTAAGGCTTGGAGGTGATTGCCCCTCCCATAGGACATAAAGGAGGAGCAAAGGGACATGAGCCTTTGCAGGAAGCAACGTTTGCTCTGTTCGGATTAAACCTTAATCCGCATGGATTTTGTACTCTGGCTTTTTACAGTTAATTTGGCACATTAGGTTTTTGCAGCAATTCAGAGGCGAGAAAGGTGGATGCTTATCTTGAGAAACTGGGACTCATTACGGGCTGGAATGAAGATAATTCCCAGCCGTTGAAATAAAAAGAGGGTTGTTTGGACTAAACGTATGCTTAATTACAGTCTCAGGAAGCCTTGGTCAGAACACTTA
Source organism: Hydrophis major (assembly GCA_033807585.1). Classification (NCBI taxonomy): domain Eukaryota; kingdom Metazoa; phylum Chordata; class Lepidosauria; order Squamata; family Elapidae; genus Hydrophis; species Hydrophis major. The sequence continues at coordinate 209,992,479 of CM066331.1, read as the reverse complement.
TTTAATTTACAGCACAGGTAGTCCTCAACTTACAACAGTTCATTTAGTGATCGAAGTCACAACAGCACTGAAAAAAGGGACTTACAATGAATATTTCACACTGACGACCATTACAGCATCCCCTTGGTCACATGATAAAAATTCAGACCCTTGGCAATTGACCCATATTTACAACGGGGTCACGGGATCCCCTTTTATGACCTTCTGACAAACCAAGTCAACAGGGAAGCCAGAGTAACGTAACAACCATGTGACTGACTTAATAACTGCAGTGATTTGCTTTACAACCATGGCCAAGAAAGTCACAAAACAGGGCAAAACTCACTCAACAGGTGTCTCGCTTAGTGACAAAAGTTTTGGGCTCCCTGGCAGTCGTAAATCAAAGACAGCCCGCATTTCTGTCATTCTGATCCTGATGGGAAGCAAGAATTACCTCTGAAACGCAATGGGCTTCCAAGGAGACCCATTCCGGATTTTGCGGTGGAAAATCTAGACAAATGTGCGAGCAGGAAATTACATAACAGGAATTGTTCAGTGGAGGGGTGAGAGCATCCCATCTGTTCTGCCTCTTCCAATGCTAAAACTGATATTTCTATTTCAGTTCCTCTGTGAAAGCGGTCTATATCAAGGTTTATTTTTATTTATTTTTTTAACCATTACTCAGGTGGGATTTGATCGGTTTGGACCGGATCGGGCAAAGCGTGAAATCACTGAACCGGTTGTTAAACACCGGTTGAATGGCACCACTGTCATTACTGTCTCCAAACTGGGAGACTGGAGGTTAAAACATATTGTCAAGCCCAAAATTGACATATGCATAGCCATTTTATTTAGCCTTATTATATATTCCTTTTCTTTCTTTCTCTTTGCTGGAAGGGTTTCGGGTTTGCCACATTCCTAAGGTGGGAGGAGTGGAGATAGAGTTGTTTACAGGGGTAGGATACCAGTTCACACCTATCCACTAGAACCGGTTGTTAACATTCTAAGTAGTTCAGAGAACCGGTTGTTAGAAGAAATTACTGGTCTAATCCTGTAAGGAAGGCAGGAAGGAAACATTCTGGTGTTGCTTGCAGAAACTGCCTCTCCGTTAACCCTTATTACATTCTTGGCAGGACTAGACTTCCTGTCTCAGGAACAAAAGCTGACCCTGCTGAGACCTGGAGGTGGAGATTGATGACACCAGGCAAATGTTGATTGACTTCTATTGGGGAATGTGACTTTTGGGAGCTGTTCGTTTTGCACGCTCATGCTGGCTGGGAAGTGAAATCCACAAGTCTTAAAGTGGCCAAGTTTGGAGACCCCTGATCCAGAATAACCTTTTTTTTGAACAAATAAATTCTTGTCATTTCTCCTTAGCTGAAGTATAGCTCAAACCCTTCTGCTAAATTTTCTACTGGATCCCTGGAATCTGGCTGCCTTGCTTAATATTCTTCTTGTCGTCTGTGCTTACTCAGCGGGAATCAACTGATCGCCTTCTCATTTGACCTTATAACTCTTAAACATGAGTGGGATACATTCTCTTTTCTTTTATTATTGATATGTAAGCTAACCTGGAATCTGGAAGATAGGAATGTTTTAAAAAATAAACCTCCTGAACCAAGAATGTTGTACATTTTTCTTTCTTTCTTGCCAGTGACTGTCACATTTCTTCTTCTTCTTCTTCTTCTTCTTCTTCTTCTTCTTCTTCTTCTTCTTCTTCTTCTTCTTCTTCTTCTTCTTCTTCTTCTTCTTCTTCTTCTTCTTCTTCTTCTTCTTCTTCTTCTTCTTCTTCTTCTTCCTCTTCTCCTCCTCCTCCTCCTCCTCCTCCTCCACCTCCACCTCCTGCTCCTCCTTCTATTCTTCTTCTTCTTCTTCTTCTTCTTCTTCTTCTTCTTCTTCTTCTTCTTCTTCTTCTTCTTCTTCTTCTTCTTCCTCTTCCTCTCCTCCTCCTCCCTTCTTCTTCCTCCTCTTTTTCTCCTCCTTCTCTCCTCTCCTCCTTTTCCTCCTCATCTTCATCTTCTCTGCCTTTTATCCTCCTTTTCCTCCTCCTTCTTCTCCTTTTCCTCTTCCTCCTCCTCTTCTTCTCCCCCTTTCCTCCTTTTCTCCTCCTCTTCCTCCTCCTCCTCTCCACTCCACCTTTTCTCCTCCTCTCTTCTTCTCCTTCTCCTCCTCTTCCTCCTTCTTTTCCTTCTGTTCCTTTTTTTCTTCTCCTCCCCCTCCCCCCTCCCCCCTCTCTCCTCCCCTCCTCCTCCTCCTCTTCCTCCATCTCTGGATTGTATTCTAACAGCAGTGGCTGCAAATGCCACTATGGACTTTTTCCTTGTGATCATGTAAACCTTAACCTGCCTTTCAGGCGTTCTGAATTATCCTTTCACAGATTCCCTTCCGCAGTGAGACATCACAGCTTGCCTCCCATTCTTTTCTTCTTTAATTGTTGCTATTTTTAAATTTCCCCATTAGACCTACAGCCGATGAAAACACCTCCCCTCCAAAGCACATGCACACACATACACAAAGAGGCATCCACAAACACATTTACATCTTTGTTTTGGCACTGTTATAGCAGCTGCAACCAAATGAATGTCTGTGTATTACATTAACGTGAAGGACCGGTGGCTGGTTTGTTGATGGAGCTAAGAAAGGCCCCAATGCTTGCAGGAACTTCAGAGCAATTGTGACAATGATTTGCTACCATTAATCCTTGAATTATAACCACAATTCAGCCCCAACATTTCTGTTGCTAAGTGAGAACATTTGTTCAGGGTTTGTTTTGGGGTTTTTTGCCCCATTTTAAGACCTTTTTTTAAAAATCACAATTGTTAAGTTAGAAACTGAGCAAGGAAAGATTCAACCTGGGAATAAGGAGAAACTTTCTGACAGTAAGAACAATCAGCCCATGGAATAGAAGTTGCCTTCGGAAGTTGTGGGAGCTTCATCCCTGGAGGCTTTCAAGAAGTGATTGGGCTCCCATCTGTCAGAAATGGTGTAGGGTCTCTTGCTTGGGCAGGGGGTTGGACTAGATGACCTACAAGGTGCTTTCCAACTCTGATGATCTGTTATCTATCTGTTAGTAACACGGTTGTTAATTAAATCCGGCTTCATCATTGACTTTGCTTGCCAGAAGGTCACAAAAAGGGATGACATGACCCCAGGATACGGCCACCGTCATAAATACAGGTAGTCCTCGACTTACGATTGCAACTGAGCCCCGAATTTATAGTGTTGAGCAAAACATTTTGTTAAGTGGGGTTTTTGCCCAATTTTGCAACCTTTTCTTGCCACCGTTTGGGAAGTGAATCATTGCAATGGTTAGGTTAGTAACACGATGTTTAAGTGAGAAAAATTGCTTTTTCAGAAGGTCACAAAAGGGACTCAAGAGGTCCTGGAACACCCATCAAAAACACATCAGTTGCCAGGTGTCTGAATGTTGATCCCATGACCACGGGGGTTGCTGCCCCGGTTGTAAATGTGAAAATCCCTGGGCTTGATGCTACCATATGACTGTTTGTTTTCACAGTCAGTTTCTAGATAGACAGACACACGAAATAGAGACAGGCAGATATATAAAGAGAGAGGCATAGTTAGAGACAGAGAGACACAGAAACACAGACAGAGAGAGAAATAAGAGAGCAAGTGATTAGATGAGAGAAAGAGAAGCAGGCAGATGGATAGACAGACATAATAAAAATAGAAAGAGAGAGACACACACACAGAGGTAGAAAGATGGGATAGAAAAGAAGAGAGAGAGAGGAAGGACACACTGGTAGATAGAAATAGAGAGCAAGTGATTAGATGAGAGAGAAAGAGAAGCAGGCAGATGGATAGACAGAGAGACATAATAAAAATAGAGAGGGGGAAAGGTAGATAAACAGAAAGATAGGATAGAAAAGAAGAGAGAGAGAGGTTGACAGATGAACAGATGGATAGATAGATGATAGAGACAGAGAGAGAGAAAGACAGAGAGGTAAATAAACCAATAGAAAGAGGAGAGAAAAGGAAAGAGAGAGAGAGGTTGACAGAAATAGATGAACAGATGCATAGACAGATGAAAGAGAGAAAGAGAGATAGATAAACAAATAGAAAGACAGGAGAGAAAAGGAGAGAGAGAGAGAAGAGGGAGGTTGGCAGAGAGAAATAGATGAACAGATGGATAGACAGATGAAAGAGAGAAAGAGACAGAGAGATAGATAAACAAATAGAAAGACAGGAGAGAAAAGGAGAGAGAGAAGAGGGAAGTTGGCAGAGAGAAATAGATGAACAGATGGATACATAGATGGGAGGGAGAGAGAGAGAGAGAGAAACAGAGGGGGGGGGAGAGAGAGGCCTGAGAGAAGGAGGTAGGGGTGGGGGGAAGAGAGAGCAAGAGAGAGAGCAGAGCAATTTAAGGAATTTTCCAGGATGACAGAGAGCTGATGCTCAGCACTGGTCCACGTGGCAGCTGCACTGAACCTGGAAGGCTTCCAGGCCGTGACTGAGCATATTTCGGCCTGGAAGGAAGGCTCGTTTCACCTTGCTTACCAGTCCTTCCCTACCCCCGAAGTTGAAGCTGATGCAACGGCCGGCGGGCTGGGCAGCGGCTCCCTCCCCGCCCTGCACTCTGCTCTTCTCTGCTCCGCTCCGCTCTGCCTCCGTGGCTCCTGCGTCACCATCTCAGTCAGGGGCATCAGCACCAACCTCGCCCTTCGCCTATAATATATAAAGGGAGCAGGCTTTGGCTTCCGGGTGGACGGCAGACTGGAATAAACGCATCCCTATTTTGAGGGATGGAATTGGGTTGACGCGTGCATCTCTGTGTGTGTGTGTGTGTGTGTGTGTGTGTGTGTGTGTGTCTGCCTCCCTCTGTCTCTGTCTCTGTGTCTCTCTCTGTCTCTGTCTCTGTTCTCTCTCTGTCTCTGCCTCTGTGTGTGTCTCTCTGTGCCTCTCTGTCTCTCATTCTGTGTCTCTGTCTCTGTGTCTCTCTGTGTGTGTCTCTCTGTCTCTGTGTCTCTCTCTGTGTGTTTCTGTCTCTGTTTTTCTGTTTCTGTCTGTGTATGTCTGTCTCTGTCTCTCTCTGTGTCTCTCTCTCTCTGTCTCTGTCTGTCTCTCTGTCTTTCTGTCTCTCTCTCTGTGTGAATGTGTCTCTCTGTGTTTCTGTCTCTCTCTGTGTGTTTTTGTCGCTCTCTGTCTCTCTGTCTCTCTGTCTCTCTCTGTCTCTCTCTCTCTTCAGGAAGGAAAAGAAAGGAAGAAAGGAGGGAGGGGAAAGGAAAGAAGGGAGGGAGAAAAAGAGGGAAGGCAGAAAATAATGGAGGGAGGGAAGGAAGGAAAGGAGGAAAGAGAAGGAAAGGAAAGAGAAAATAGGAAGAAAGAGAGGGAGGGAGAGAAAGAAAAGGAAGGAAGGGAAGGAGGAAAGGAAGTAGGAAAGGAAGAGAAAGAAAGAAAGATGAAAGGAAAGAAAGAAGAGAGGGAAGGAAGGAAGGAGAGGGAAATGAGAGGGAAAGGAAAGGAGAAAAAGGAAAAGAAAATAAAGAAAAAGAAAAAAGGAAGGGAAAAGGGAGAGAAAGAAAGAAAGAAAGAAAGAAAGAAAGAAAGAAAGAAAGAAAGAAAGAAAGAAAGAAAGAAAGAAAGAAAGAAAAAAAGAAAAAAAGCCACCCACTTTTTAAAAATTAACTTATCACGCCGGCTGTAAAATTTGCAGTGCTATTTTCTTCTCCATTCTGCTGTTTCTGTTACCCTTTTCATCTTGCCTGTTTAGCAGAGTCCAACCAAAAATTGCTTTTACTTTTTTAAAAAATGTTTCCCAACTTTTTCCTGACAAAGGTGCCAAGGTTTGAGGTTGGTGCCTTCAGCTGGTGCCAGTTTCAGACACTCCCTGTGTCCCTGGTCTCCTGATAGACATCTCAAGAGGAAACAGCCAAACAAAGCAAAAATAAAGCAACAACTCGATCTTGTTGGATCCAGGGTTTTATATTCAGAAGACATACTTCAGGCTCAGTTGTACTTCTGTTGGGTTTTACAGTGTTATAGCCTCTGGATGAAGAAAGAGGGAG